>CAMZMU010000094.1:40464572-40600574 GCA_947311845.1 Poa pratensis
AGCATCAATTATCGAGGATAGTCGTATTTTTTCTTTTTAAGTAAACCATATATGATGAGCCCAACCAACAAGGTGTGTGTATAATGCACGAATCTTATTATTCCTCCTCTGGATAGGAGTATCACCGGCAACTGATCTTTCCCAAATTCTTTTTACCATCTCATGGAAGCCCTCCCGATGCAACCATCCAAGTTCAAACTTGATTCGCTAGTTACATGGTGGCCTAGGCATGCCTGTGGTCAAAAGAATAGGAGCATGGTCTGACAGCCCCCTCAATACGTTCTTGAGCCCGTACCGACACGAATGGGTACATAGATTCCCAATCAGTATCCATCAGTACACGGTCCAATTTTTCGTATGTAGGTTCAGGAAGAGAATTAGTCCAAGTGAACTGTCTCCCAACCATTGAAACCTCTCTTAAATCCAAGTTGTCTATGACCGCGTTGAACAAAAGAGGCCAACGATTGTCAAAACCGACCCCTGCTTTTCTCGAATGGAAAACGAAGCAAGTTAAAGCACCCCCCCCCCCCACCCCCAAAGATAAAGGGTGTGGGTTATCTTTTGCTAAGTTACCATCTCACAAAAAAAAGCAGACTTTTAATCCTCCTGGCAGGCCCATACACAACAACAAGACTCCAATGAAATTGTCGGCATTAGTACGGATGTGCATTTTTATACGAAAGTAAGCATCCAAAACAGCCAACACATCCATGATATCTATCCTGATGCCTAGTAAAATGCCCCGGAGCGGCCACGGGGGGGGGGGGGGGGGGGGGGGGGGGGGGGGGGGGGGGGGGGGGGGGGGGGGGGGGGGGGGGCTGGAGTACCAAGCGAAGTCTATACCGCCCGAAGCCGTTCGATAGCACTTGCAAGAACTCACGCCTGCCCGTCTCAGAAATAGCTAAGAAATCCAAGTTATGATCCGAATGCAACCAGCAAATGCAAATGTTTAGCCAAGTCATCTAGACCTCTGCTATTGCAAACATGTCATTCATTGGTAAACAATGGGAGATTTGGAAAACTTAGCCCGTTTCCGAGGCTTTTTGTTAGAGGAAGATTTAGATTTCCGGTCGGATGCTTTTAACTCATACAATGAGCACAACCCGTCCTCATGCAAACCAATCTCTGACACTTCACCAATTAGATGAGAAAGAAGCTGATCAGATGGTGGCATTCGCTTCTTCTTCATCCAAATAGGTGGCTGTCAACACAGTCGAAGCTTTAGGAATAATCGTAAGACGGTCAAATTCCATATGCCTCAAGACATTAGTTGAAACATCTACTTGTTTTTTACTACTACAAGTTTAACACCTACACTATTAAGCTTAGAATGAATCGATTGGGAAGAAAATGAAAGAAAAGACTTTGGATTGACCCCCACTCGTATACTTTATTCTATAAAAACTTTCCTTGTAATGTAATTTCTCACCCCGGAGATCGAAACTCGGTATTCGAAGAGTGATCCAAACCCTATGTTCCCGCCCCACTTGCCAACAATATGTTGCAAATCACCAGTCGCTTGCTCTCAGTTGCCGTTGCACGGTTTGGACATGGACATCACCACAAGAATGAAACTGTGTTGGCACAACACACTGTGAAGGTTCCTCTTCTCTCCGTCCATTTTAAACACTCGAAGATAGCCGCACACAAGTACGATCGTAAGCCATGGCCAAGCAAGGCGAGCTGCCCGCATCATAATTGCCGCTTCTGCCAGCGCTTATCGTTCTCGAACACGATATGAGTCGTCGAGATTGTGCTTTCACCTCAAGAGCATTGTCAATATCTTCAAAGACACCGACGTCGTATTCCCCTCCCACCGGCACCTCGGTAATCACATGATGTACTTGTCGTGGCGACATGCCCAAAGGTGTTGACAAAAAGTAAAATCTGCAAACAGTAAAATCTCAGTTGCAACTCATGGCTAGCAGGAATCGCGGCGCTCTAACGGTGTGGTAGTCGACTGAGAGTAGGGGCGGATCTACACCCCGCAGCCCGGGCCATTGCCCGGGCTGTAGAATCTTTTTTCACCTATACATAGCCAAAATTGTTGATTTAGCCTACAATTACACTAACTAGAACACGTAATATGAAGTTGCCCGGGGTTTGATTGAATTCTGGATCCGCCACTGATTGAGAGTTAAGCTATTTCTCTCGACGGAGAATTCGCAAACCGTTGAGATATATATATACTCCACAATCAGGTAAGAATCACAGAATGCTAATAGTAACACCACACAGAGATCATCATGGTCATAAGATACTACAACACGCACCCCTTAGGCTCCCTGTACTGTACACAACAATCACCCACATTCCTCACCATGCAGCCGTGGTGCATGCATAGCGCTACTAGTTTACAACACAAGACCATCGATCATTTTTCATGTACCATCAATTTTACATTAACCTGCAGCCGTCCAGATTCGATTAAACGACTTAGCCAGAGAAGGTTTGGATGATGGTGTTGTACCAAGCGAAGTCTATACCGCCCGAAAGCCGGTTCGATAGCACTTGCAAGAACTCACGCCTGCCCGTCTCAGAAATAGCTAAGAAATCCAAGTTATGATCCCGAATGCAACACAAAATGCAAATGTTTAGCCAAGTCATCTAGACCTGCTATTTGCAAACATGTCATTCATTGGGAAACAATGGGAGATTTGGAAAACTTAGCCTTTCGAGCTTTTTGTTAGAGGAAGATTAATTTCCGGTCGGATGCTTTTAACTCATACAATGAGCACAACCCGTCCTCATGCAAACCAATCTCTGACACTTCACCAATTAGATGAGAAAGAAGCTGAGCATCTGATGTGGCATTCGCTTCTTCTTCATCCAAATAGGTGGCTCAACACAGTCGAAGCTTTAGGGAATAATCGTAAGACGGTCAAATTCCATATGCCTCAAGACATTAGTTGAAACATCTACTTGTTTTTTACTACTACCAAGTTTAACACCTACACTATTAAGCTTAGAATGAATCGATTGGGAAAAAATGAAAGAAAAGACTTTGGATTGACCCCCACTCGTATACTTTATTCTATAAAAACTTTCCTTGTAATGTAATTTTCTCACCCCGGAGATCGAAACTCGGTATTCGAAGAGTGATCCAAACCCTATGTTCCCGCCCCACTTGCCAACAATATGGTTGCAAAGCACCAGTCGCTTGCTCTCAGTTGCCGTGTGCACGGTTTGGACATGGACATCACCACAAGAATGAAACTGTGTTGCACAACACACTGTGAAGGTTCCTCTTCTCTCCGTCCATTTTAAACACTCGAAGATAGCCGCACACAAGTACGATCGTAAGCCATGGCCAAGCAAGGCGAGCTGCCGCGCGCATCATAATTGCCGCTTCTGCCAAGCGCTTATCGTTCTCGAACTCGATATGAGTCGTCGAGATTGTGCTTTCACCTCAAGAGCATTGTCAATATCTTCAAAGACACCGACGTCGTATTCCCCACTCCCACCGGCACCTCGGTAATCACATGATGTACTTGTCGTGGCGACATGCCCAAAGGTGTTGACAAAAAGTAAAATCTGCAAACAGTAAAATCTCAGTTGCAACTCATGGCTAGCAGGAATCGCGGCGCTCTAACGGTGTGGTAGTCGACTGAGAGTAGGGGCGGATCTACACCCCGGGCAGCCCGGGCCATTGCCCGGGCTGTAGAATCTTTTTTCACCTATACATTAGCCAAAATTGTTGATTTAGCCTACAATTTACACTAACTAGAACACGTAATATGAAGTTGGCCCGGGGTTTGATTGAATTCTGGATCCGCCACTGATTGAGAGTTAAGCTATTTCTCTCGACAGAATTCGCAAAACCGTTGAGATATATTATACTCCACAATCAGGTAAGAATCACAGAATGCTAATAGTAACACCACACAGAGATCATCATGGTCATAAGATACTACAACACGCACCCCTTAGGCTCCCTGTACTGTACACAACAATCACCCACATTCCTCACCATGCAGCCGTGGTGCATGCATAGCGCTACTAGTTTACAACACAAGACGCATCGATCATTTTTCATGTACCATCAATTTACATTAACCTGCAGCCGTCCAGATTCGATTAAACGACTTAGCCAGAGAAGGTTTGGATGATGGTGTTGTACCAAGCGAAGTCTATACCGCCCGAAAGCCGGTTCGATAGCACTTGCAAGAACTCACGCCTGCCCGTCTCAGAATAGCTAAGAAATCCAAGTTATGATCCCGAATGCAACCAGCAAAATGCAAATGTTTAGCAAGTCATCTAGACCTCTGCTATTTGCAAACATGTCATTCATTGGGAAACAATGGAGATTTGGAAAACTTAGCCCGTTTCCGAGGCTTTTTGTTAGAGGAAGATTTAGATTTCCGGTCGGATGCTTTTAACTCATACAATGAGCACAACCCGTCTCATGCAAACCAATCTCTGACACTTCACCAATTAGATGAGAAGAAGCTGAGCATTGATGTGGCATTCGCTTCTTCTTCATCCAATAGGTGGCTGTCAACACAGTCGAAGCTTTAGGAATAATCGTAAGACGGTCAAATTCCATATGCCTCAAGACATTAGTTGAAACATCTACTTGTTTTTTACTACTACCAGTTTAACACCTACACTATTAAGCTTAGAATGAATCGATTGGGAAGAAATGAAAGAAAAGACTTTGGATTGACCCGCCACTCGTATACTTTATTCTATAAAACTTTCCTTGTAATGTAATTTTCTCACCCCGGAGATCGAAACTCGGTATTCGAAGAGTGATCCAAACCCTATGTTCCCGCCCCACTTGCCAACAATATGGTTGCAAAGCACCAGTCGCTTGCTCTCAGTTGCCGTGTGCACGGTTTGGACATGGACATCACCACAAGAATGAAACTGTGTTGGCACAACACACTGTGAAGGTTCCTCTTCTCTCCGTCCATTTTAAACACTCGAAGATAGCCGCACACAAGTACGATCGTAAGCCATGGCCAAGCAAGGCGAGCTGCCGCGCATCATAATTGCCCGCTTCTGCCAGCGCTTATCGTTCTCGAACTCGATATGAGTCGTCGAGATTGTGCTTTCACCTCAAGAGCATTGTCAATATCTTCAAAGACACCGACGTCGTATTCCCCACTCCCACCGGCACCTCGGTAATCACATGATGTACTTGTCGTGGCGACATGCCCAAAGGTGTTGACAAAAAGTAAAATCTGCAAACAGTAAAATCTCAGTTGCAACTCATGGCTAGCAGGAATCGCGGCGCTCTAACGGTGTGGTAGTCGACTGAGAGTAGGGGCGGATCTACACCCCGGGCAGCCCGGGCCATTGCCCGGGCTGTAGAATCTTTTTTCACCTATACATTAGCCAAAATTGTTGATTTAGCCTACAATTTACACTAACTAGAACACGTAATATGAAGTTGGCCCGGGGTTTGATTGAATTCTGGATCCGCCACTGATTGAGAGTTAAGCTATTTCTCTCGACGGAGAATTCGCAAAACCGTTGAGATATATATATACTCCACAATCAGGTAAGAATCACAGAATGCTAATAGTAACACCACACAGAGATCATCATGGTCATAATACTACAACACACGCACCCCTTAGGCTCCCCTGTACTGTACACAACAATCACCCACATTCCTCACCATGCAGCCGTGGTGCATGCATAGCGCTACTAGTTTACAACACAAGACGCATCGATCATTTTTCATGTACCATCAATTTTACATTAACCTGCAGCCGTCCAGATTCGATTAAACGACTTAGCCAGAGAAGGTTTGGATGATGGTGTTGTGCCACGGGTCAGACAAGTGCTGGAACAGGTTCTCGAGTGGCCCCTTGCCGGTGACGCTGTGCTGCACGAGAACCCCAGGAACGCCAGCATCGCCAGTCTCCCTACAAAAAATTACGACGATCTTAGCTTTCCATTTGGAACACGCTGAAATTCCACGTGATCTTCTGCTAGTGTAGAGACTGCACGAGTTTGATCACGTACCGTTGGCGAGCTCCTTCTCCTTGGCCTCAAGGGTGGGCTCGAAGTTGAGCGGGTTGAAGACGCTGCCGGGGTAGCCGCACTCATGGGGCGGCAGGCTGTAGCTCTTGAAGATGGGGTCCTGGTTGACAGACCCGGGGTTCTTGATGTCCTGCCACCGCCGGATCTCCACGTAGTGGAACAGGATGAACTCGATGACGAACAGCGTCGACGACGACGCGAAGTAGGTGCCCTTGCCGGCGTCGTACCACTCCGGCGCGTCGATGAGCCCGATCTTCGTCAGCAGCTCCGGGATCAGCATCCCCGCCACGCCCAGCATCGCCCAACGCCCGTTCACCAGCTCCGCCTGCACGAACCACCGTAGGTTCTCCGGGTCCTCCGCCAAACCCAACGGATCGAACCCGTTATCGCCGGGCAGCCTGCACATATATATGTCAAAGATGTATAAGCTCGACAGTACTCGTGATTTTTCTTTGAAAAATGCTGAGTATATATGGTCATGTTTGAAATGTATGCTCGGAACTTACTTGCCGTCAAGGTATGCGGGGAGGTTAGGCCGGGGAGCCATTCGCCCTTGGCCTCGACCCGGAGGCTACGTTTCGTCGACGACGACGACAAGAGGTGGCCAACGCGGCTGGAGTGTCCAAAACAGCCAGAGCTAAGCGAGGTCGACGGGCGCAAGGCCACGACGGGGCGCGGGCTGTGATCGACGCCATTAGCTGAGCTCGGACAGATCGATCGCCAGAAGAGAATAGGCTCGTTCTGCTGGCAGGTGCAGCTTGGAGTGTATTAAACTGCCAGGGAGTGGCCACGAGGCTCTGCTTGCGTGTATGGCCTGGATCGGTGTTGTACGTAGATCCAAGGGCCGGGCTGCGTCGTGAGATGGGTGGCCAATGAGGGGCGCTGGCTCTTATCCTGCCTTATCCGGATGCCAGGATGCAGGGGAATCAAAGCGAGGATTGCTATTGGATGGCGGTGTGAGCTGTGGCTGTGTCCGGCTGCCACGTCTGATTCTGAAGGACCTACCTGAATATGTGATGCTTGGTTGACATCGCTAGATACTTCCCTGGTTCTCTTGTACTAGAAGGGCTAGGCGCGCTTTGCTGTGCCCAGAAGGCGAGTCGAGGGCGACCTCGACGCGACCAGCGCCCGCCGGCGTATCCGGGCGATTCCCCACCCTCCGTCGGTCGCTCCGGCGGCGGGAGGACGGGGAATACCCGGATCTGCGTTCCGGCGGTGAGGTGAGGGCGGGGCTGGGCGGATCTGGGGCGGCGGGGCCGAGGCGGGGAGGCCGCCGTCGTCGTCGTCTTCTCGGGCTGCAGCTTCCCCTCGTCCCGTCGTCGTCTTGGTAGGCGACGGTTGGCTGCTCCCTTCCTCTGCTGGCGCTCCCTCCGGCGTCGGTGGGGTTTGCGAGGTCGGTGCTGGAGGCGGGGGTTCCAGATCCTCAAGGTCGCCTTCGGCGTCGTGCGACGGCGCTGGTGTCAAGGCGACGGCTTCGTGCTGGTGGACGGCCAGCTTCATCTTCTTCACCAAGACCCAGGCGGTTGACTGAAGACGGCGGCGTCGTCGACGGCTTCCTGGCCGCGGTTCGTTGTGGTTTGCCGGCTCGGTGGAGCGCGGCAGCAGCGCGCGGTTGGCGGTCACCGTGGTGAGGCGGCGACGGTGGTGCTGGGCCTCAGGGACGGGTTTGTTTTCTTGTTTCCTGTGGTTGTTCTTCTAGCTCGGTTTTCTTTCGATCTGTAACCCCATGTACTCAAAAAAGAAGGCAATGACCCGTTATATACATGTAATTTGTTGTGTTGGAGTGAGTTAAGCATAATTTGTTGTGTTGTCTTATGTTTAGTCGTAGATGCGTTTTCATTTTAGCCATGAAAAAATTTATGCTCGAGTTAATCATCACAACCATTCAACGACTCATACATAATAATAATAATTCAATCTAGATTGTGAACAACTTTGGCACTTCTGAGAAGAGATTACAAACTGAAGATTATTGTTATAAAAACTTTGCTTCTAAAGCAATAGCTATAAAACAATGCACCATTACATGTTATTCGTAGCACAACCAAGTTTAAATAATGGATTGTTACATATTCAAGCATCTCCCAACATTTCACCTTTCACATTGCTAGTAAATAACAGTCAAAAATTAGCTTGGCCCAATTGTCATTAATTAGTGTCAGGCTCGTTTTATGCTTCAATTTAAAAATCTCATTTACAATGGGAAAAGAAGGATCACAAGTATAGGTATACTCGTATTCTATCAAACTAGCAAACATGTCCGTGCGTTGCTACAGGCTTCGTCAACTTGTAACAGAGTACACAGTTATTTAGAATAATAGATGTTTTTATCCTCATATTTGCATACTTACAACTAACCACCCTATATTTGAACAACAGAGTAAAGAAGAATCTCCCTGGCTTGCAAGTATGCAATGAAAAATCATAAATCCCTTAGTTTATTAAGAATTCTTCGTTTGAAGCCCTATAAAAAATATATGCATATTCAAGGGAAGAGGTTGATGGTCGAAAAGAAACGCAAATAATAATGAGAGCTGAAGCACCCAATGCATCAATTAAAAAGATTTTCAATAACACGTAATGGAGGCCTGGCACGTTAGTAAATATCATGACAAACCAAACATAGATGGATGCACAAATCTGACCAACAAATGAGTATTCCTGAATTCTTGGCAACCAATACTTTTTGTTCCATGTTATCTCATTTTGTGCAACTATGCCTTAACACAAAAGTTAGAGATCAATGCACAGTACATATAGCCAAAACTTTCTGAAAATATGTACATCAACATACCATCAGACTCCAGTATTTTATAATTACACAAGACTGGTCATCATATTATATGATTCCTCTAATTGTTTTTCACAAGACATATTTAATTATGCATAGGCATTGAGAAAGGCATAAATCTATACGGATGGTAGGAGGAGATGATCCTAAGGCTCCTACCTTAGGATCACTAAATTTAAGAGAGATTTGCACTGCCAATTTCCACAACTATATAGGTTATGTCACTAAAAAAATTATGAGGTACAATTTCACTGGTATCATGCCGTTGCAGAACACTTAATCTTGATAAAATCGGAAGAAATACAAAATCAAGAATGATAAAATGAAGCTAAGATCAGTATCCTGTCCATATCATATCTACTGAAGTGTATAGTAAAGTTTGATCATATAGCAGCGATGTTCACAGTATCACTGTAATTACTTCGACACCATTCTGTTAAAAAAAAATACTTGGTTGACATGAGCTTCCAAGTATCTAGATCTTATGAACTTATCAGGTTAAAGCTGTGCAGAATACTTGTAGACCTGACAGGAATACTACAGTGGCGAAGCCAGCACATTAATTCATTAGGTTCGTTCTCTTGTTTATGGTGTAATTTTTCACTAATATGCAATGACAAAAATAAGAATAGTGAAGATATTGTGCAATTTATTGGGCTCATATGAACCCAATGCTTATACACTTCCGCCACTGGAATACTATATACACTAACATGGCCTAATTGGATCAGCATATGCAAGCATTTAAGCGCAGATAAACATGACCTCACTGTGTTGGAAGGAGATGCAGTAAGGTGAATTTCGTTTTCGTCCAGCTGCTGCTTCTCCTTTCGGATCAGGTGTAGGAGTCACGCGCATGGTTGGCAACTTGGCATCCGGCCGTTGTTTCCGGCCGGCCGCACCTAGGTTCCTCTTGAGGATCAACCTCACATGTCCTCAATCTTTCCGACGCCCACCATGGTCAGCACCAGAACTCCAGACGGGGGCGGAGCAGCTCGGGCCGGAAGAGAGGGTCGGGGCGGGGGTTCGGGGAAACGGTCGCTCCGTTCCACCGGTCGGATAAGGGAGGCGGCGCCGCTCGCCGGAGATCGGAGCTCGTGCTGGGAGGTTTGAGGAATCAAATCGCCAGAGATCGCCTTCCGTACATCCCCTGCTGGCCATCCCCTTCCCCTGATGGCGCTCGAAGATGCCTCGCGTGGCCTGGAGCTGTCGTGCTTGGGGGGAGCTCGCCTCTAGGGGAGACATGGGGGAGATGCGGGACAGGTCAACGGCCTGATCTGGAGCTGGACAGGGGCGGCGGAGGAGAACGGAAGAAGGAACGTGGACTACCCGAATCGTTTTTTTTTACTTATCGGTGGCATGAGATGTAAATAAAAGCAACTTCAAGGGCAAACTTTAATGACATACCACGTACCACGTATGTCTGCCACGGTCGGTTAACGATATTATATAGTAGAGATAAGTAATGAAGTTAAGTTAAGCCCTTCGGCGAAGAAGAACACGACAACTGAAAAAGTATCATCCACAATGACACGCTGTTTGGCATTTATAATTTGTTCTCAAAGATAGCAAGACTAATGGATCTCTCATAGTGAAATAAAATCCAAGTACATCGGCATAATTAAATCATTAAATCGATAGAATCTTGTAATGAACATAATGTCTTCACTGGTTGCTCATTAAATACACGTTGTAAGCCTGGAAGAAATCTATCTTTGCAAGCAGAAAAGGCACACCCAAAGAGTGCAGAATAATCCACACATAACACCACCCTTCCTGAACATACACCAGGCAGGGACTAAGCAATACGTATGGTGTATTTGAATAATTAGTATTCCGAGTAATCTTTCAGTAATAGAATTTGGATTCAAACTCAGAAAAAATGGAAAGATTGCTAATGCATGTATTTGTCTTTCATTGAATGATTACATTTTAGCTTTGCATATAAAAGTAAAACAAATATGTAGCTTATGAATTGTGGAAGATTTGACATATATATTTGCTGAGAGCTCACATGGATCAGACCATTGCATTAGCAAATGAAGTGCTTAACGTGTTTCCTAATTACTGCATCATGGCCCAAAAGAGAAACAATGGCTCGTCATACATCCACAACAAATAATAACATACCAGTATCAATTGTTCACCAGCGCTAATCTAATTCTCATATTTCTACTTTGCATTTTTTATGTAGTTATAAATAAATGAACTTAAGCTGTTTGGTTGATTCAGGAGTCAAAATAACGGAAGAAAGCACAATTCCTTGTGATTGGTCAATCCTCGATCTAAGCCATTAAACTAACACTGATATGATGTTTAAACATGCTATATACGAGCAAAAATTCAACGTACACGAAAGATCGGCAATCCTGCAGATGCACATATCCTACTATCACCCTAAAACAAGAGACATTCTGCACAATTACTAACCTGCAGCAAAGATGGTTCACTAAGTGCACAGTTAGCTCCATCTCATGATGTCAATATGTGAAAATTAGCACAAACCTAGAAGGTTGGAAGCATAAACAAAATATTTACAACTTGCCTAAGTATCAAACTCACCAAAGGAGGTAACTATATCTGAAGGTACATAGCAAAGTAAATTGCAGTCAAGAAAACTCACAATTTTAGCTAGCTAGAAACTCAAGGCTACCATAAGAAAAAACTCAAGGTGCAAAGTTGGGTGCTTCATAAAAAAAGTTTGAGTAAGCGGGAAGACCATATTGTATACAAAAATGCAAGTACCTGTAAAGCACAGAAGATGGATTTAAGTAAGCTGGAAAACCACATTGTACACAAAAATGTAAGTACCTGTAAAGCACCGAAGAGAGGAACTATCTAACGACATACATAAAGAGCAGGTAAAATGTATCTATCTTGTTGTTAATGAGAAGAAATGATCTTGGGTATTACACATGCACTTGTTAACAGTTATGCTTGTTAATACACATCACAAAAAAACTGATAATACTACCACAAAAAAACATTTTTCTGTTGGCTGCTATATCTGAATTTAATTAAGGACATAAGTTTGTATTTGTGAAATCTACCTATCGTTGTTAGAAGACAGAAATACAAAAAAGGAAGGAAATCCAATCTGCACTAAGCCATGGACCTCGTCCATGACGTAGGTGGTGCCAATAATGTAGCCAAGCTCCTGTAATTGGAATATCATATGAAGGTGCAGCAGGTATATCGGCTCTAGATGTACACGCATCAACAGAAGAAAATATCCTTTCATTTTTACCATCTAGTTGGATGCCTGATTGGTTCATTAATCCAATAAATTAATAGGGGATTAACTAATCTACCGCTAATCCTCTAAATGAGTTCCTTAACTGAAAGCACAACAGCTAATGTTCAGCATTGTATGTTCTATTCAAATCAATATGGAACACTTGTGTACAGACTACAGAGAAAGGTAAGAACACAGTTGTCAGCTAGAGCTGCAGCAAAAGAAAGAAGGAAAATACACGATTTACGCTGACACATGGAGACATTTATAATTTTAAAGTAACATAAATTTGCAGTGATACATATTGCTCCATGCATGTCCTATTATGCAGGAGAACAGAATTCATCAGCAATAAGAACCTAGCTGACAATAAAAGCAAATCTGAATCAGTATGGTTCCTGCCAGTACCGCTCTCCTTATCGCATTTGCCTGAAAGTTTTCACATATAAGCATTGCTGAAACAACAAAACATTTTTTCAATGTTCCAGGTCAGAGCTCCTACTTTAATAGCTCCCGTGCATTGCCACGGCCTCTCGGTAGTTTTTTTTGTTCCGCATTTGTAAATTATGATGTATATGAAAAGTCACATGCATTGAAAATATATCTGCATAGAAATTTTAAAAACATAAAAGTTCCGCTTTCCTCAAAGTGAATTTCTATCAAAACGAATTGGACATCGTTTGTATAGAAAGCAAATTTCAATCATTTAATATTTTAGTTATTAACTAAGTTCTACTCCCCAGCACAGATTACAACGTTGGGAATGTTGTCTTGAGTTTCACTGTCATTGAGCAGCATGTGGTTGATGTAAGATTGGACATTGTTCTTCTCGGCGAGGCAACAACGTATTCATTGCTGTAATCATCGCTAGTGTCCAACACGCTGAGCTGCGCTCTAACCCAATGGACAGTGTTGTCGTCATTGAGCAGCTTCAGAAACTGTAGAGGAAAGATAGTACTCCCTCCGTTCACACTTTAGTGTGTAGATACTACAAATCTAGAAAAGATTGAGACATCCTTTTGTGAACGGAGGGAGTATGTGAAAACTGAGCACAGCTAGCCGAAGGACAAGATCCCTAAAGCAAAACTTACCAAAACAAACAGAGATGACCATTCTTCTCACATTTGTGATGCTTGATTGATGTACTGGAATAATGCCTTCCAAAGATATAACATCAGTTTCAAGGGACTGACAGTAAGCATATGAAGGCCCGGGTGATGGCATCCATTCAGCCCGGTTGTTGATCTTCCCGGCCCATCTCTATCAAAACTTGCATGTCCAAGAACAAATAGTATGAAGTGAGAACTTTTTGAGACACAGAGTAGACTTGCTATTGTATATATTTATAAATTTTGGGGCTTAAAAATACGGTTGTACAAGAAAGTTGTACAGAAAAGAAAGACTAATCTAAAAAAATTAAATAATTTTTTTCATTCCATGATGAAAAAGTTGCTATGTACTTGATCCATTTCAGCTCCTCCTTGAAAATAGCCAGACTTATGAAAAGAATATCAATTGTCCAAGCTCCATGAATTATTATCTCCAACAAGATAATCTCCAACAAGATAGGATTTTGCAAACCTTGTTTAAGCATATCAATGCACTCCAAGTTTGTAGAATTTGTAGTAGTCCAAACAGGACAACATGCTTGGGAAAATTTACTGTGGAAGAAAAAAAGGTCGTGGATTCCAAGACCTGATCATTACACATAAGAAATGTGTAGCTGGAAAAAAGAAGGTTCTTTGCTTCAGTAAATCTTTGGTGTTGAGGATATCTTATAGAAGTAGCAAAAAAAATACTTCACGTTTCTTCTGACAACATGTTTTCCAAAGCCATTTGAAAACTGGTTGGGGGGTCCTCTAAATTTTTGAAATGAACATAAGCTTTAGCAACTAAAAAAGCTTGACCCCCTTGATGAAGTGAGAACTATGTATAAGAAATTCAGGGGTATTCAAGACATATAAAATGCAAAATACCTACTCTCAGTTGATGGAATACCCAAAACTGTTTTATATGCGCATTGTAGATGAACACTCAATGAAAGCATCAAAGGTAAAGAAAAAAATGAGAAAATAATAAGAGGTTCTACCTTGTCCTTTTTCTTATGTAGTACAGTTCAGTCGATTCAGTCATCAGTACACAATTGCAGGCACCCCATCCATGAGATCCTCCCCACGGTCGCCCCCTCATGTTGTAATGGTGCCTGACCTGAAGGCGACGAAGGAGGTCGCTGCAACTACCTCCGTCAAATATAACGGACCTCATCCGGTGCCCCAACATCGACACGAAGGTGCCCAACACCAAGTTCCCTACTATAATGACAATTAGATTTCTTTTTTAGGACATAATAACAATTTTATAGCTCTTGCAGATCAGCATTGTTTGCTACATAAATTAGAGCTGCAGCATGTCTCTAAGAATTTGCAAGCAATAAGCTGAACTATAATTCATAAGCGGGTGGTCCATATTTATTTTGAAAACCGGAGACAAAATGTACCACAAACTTACTGCCGAACTTGTCATGTGCTTCATCTGAAATGGTGTACTTTCTCAACGAGCAACTTATCTTCCAACAAACCATCCGAAGTCACTGATGAAGAATCAAGATCAATGATATGCAGCCAGTACCTTCAGAGCACAACATCGTCTGATCAAGAGTCGTACAAAGATACCAGTACAGGCAGCAATAGAGGCAAGTAGGGGACGAACCCGTCCTAAGGGGAGTAGGTGGCAAGGGGCGTTGTGTCACGGACGTCGGTGACCTTTACTCTGGTCTCGTTCCAGAGCTCAAGGCGCATGGAGGTGACGACCTTGCTGGACTTCTTCCAACAGCTGGTCCTTGAGCGCCTCGATAGTGGTCTGAGATAAATACTCACATCCATTAGAACTTAGAAACAACCGGGGAAACAAAGATGAGAACCAAACAGAACCAATGCCCAAATCGATTGAAACTGCAATTAACCAATTAAATCTCATGGTAAAGTCCACTACTTATATCACCAATAACAAAAAAAACTTCACAATTATGGATCGAACTTGGCAAGCACCTAGATGGTCATGGTTTGGGGCTTTGGGCATCCCGGGATGTCGGCGTGGTGCCACTCCTCGGCAGCAGCAGGTTAGGATGCAGGCGTCATATCTGTAACGGGAGAGCAGGGAACTGCCAGGGGCAGCGGTGTGTCTGCATCCCAACGACGCAGTAGATCTGTTGCGTCCTTGACGGTGTGGAGGAAGGGCGTCGGCCGCGTACAGGCACGGTGGCGCCGACACGCCCCAAGCGCGAGGAGGAAGGGCCGAGGTGTGTGCGTCCCCATCGCCGCAACGCAAAGGAATGGCAGCGGCGGCGGATTTAGCGGCCCTGGCGATACAGATACCTTGAAGCCTCGAAGGAGTAGGATGCCCTCGAGCAGAACGAAGCGGCGTCCGACGCCATCGGGATGGCGGAGGCAATATCTCCACTCCCTCTATTCTAGTGCTGCTGGTCCTCCTCCGCGGCGGCGTGGCCATCATCTCTTTCGGCGCCGGCGGTTCTCTCCCCTCCTGGCCAGCGCGGCCCGGCTCCTTCTCCTCCGCAGCGGCACAGCTCCGCTTCTCCCACCCGGAGCGGCCCTTCACTCCTCCGCGTCGTCCTCTTCCTCTCTCCACAGCGGAGCGGTGTGCCGGTGTTGGCAGGAGCGGCAGAGCTCCGAACGCGAACTCCCGCTAGTTCCCCTGCCTTCCTAGTGTTTGACCCGTCAAACCGACGAAAGGAAACCGACCTCGTGCATGCCGCGCCGAACCGACCAACAAGAGGCCCACATGCCAGACGCCAAGCCGTGCTGCCGCAAGCCCACCAAAAACAACCCTGGTAGGCGGATCCAAATGCGAACGATGAACATCTCAAAAAAAAGTGCGAACGATGAGGTGGACGCATGAGGAAGCAGAAAAACCAGGGAGCTTAGATGTTGTAAAGGATGGTGTTCCATTCCCAATGGACCGTCAACCTGTTTAACAAAAGTGTTACAACCTCCGATCCATATTAATGGTCTCAACTTTATCTAGATACGGATGTATCTAGTTAAGTGTTTAGACTAGATGCATCCGTATCTAGACAATGTTGAGACCATTAATATGGATCGGAGGGAGTATAAGAAACTTGCTGAATTCTGAAGGAAACAACCTTATTTTCAAGTGACAGGCAATATCCATTTCAACCAACTATGAAAGAGAAATGGGTTAACTAGCAACTAACTGATCCAAGTGCGAACGATGAACATCTCAAAAAAAAAGTGCGAATGATGAGGTGGACGCATGAGGAAGCAGAAAAACCAGGGAGCTTAGATGTTGTAAAGGATGTTGTTCCATTCCCAATGGACCGTCAACCTGTTTAACAAAAGTGTTATAAGAAACTTGCTGAATTCTGAAGGAAACAACCTTATTTTCAAGTGACAGGCAATATCCATTTCAACCAACTACTCCCTCCGTCCCAAAATAAGTGTCTCAAGTTTGTCCAAAAGTGGATGTATCTAGACATGTTTCATGTATAGATACATCCATTTTTTTTCGAGGTTGAGTTGAGTTCATCTTGATATTGCATTTGATCCTAATTAATCTGATAGTAAATTAGAATATTAGAAGAAACAAAGACTCCACAGAACATGAATGAATTAAGGTACATCACATCAGTTTTTTTTTGTGAAGACTTCGAACCACTCAAATGCACCAGGGGCGTGCTATTCTGAACTCGCTCTAAGCCCTCGAGTATAAATGTCTAGCCTCACATGGAAGGAAGTAGAACTTATTCGCAACAGAAACCACTAATAGAAATTGCACACGAAAATCAACGGAATTGGCTCATTTCCCACAGGAACTCAGAAAACAAATACTATCATTCAAGAGGGGGTATTGGTAAAAACTCGATTTTGTTTCAAAACCAATATTTGAATTGCATTTTTTGCCAGTACAACTATCGTTCATTCATCAAATTCAAAAATGAAACCAAAGCAGACGTGGCTACCAAATGCCAGTATGATATACAACACTG
Source organism: Poa pratensis (assembly GCA_947311845.1). Classification (NCBI taxonomy): domain Eukaryota; kingdom Viridiplantae; phylum Streptophyta; class Magnoliopsida; order Poales; family Poaceae; genus Poa; species Poa pratensis. The sequence continues at coordinate 40,481,616 of CAMZMU010000094.1, forward strand.
CCCAGTTATAGTCCAAACAGAACATTGTTGGAGCGTGGATTCTGTACAACGAAATTATGGGACAGAAAACGAACACAAGTTTTGCAATGAACAATATGACATGATAGTAACTTTGCATTCTGCTGCGCAGTTTACAGGCACCAACATCCGCATAGGTACATTTGGCACAGGGATCTCGCAAGTAACAAGAAACTACATATCAGTGCCACAATGCAGTCCCAAACTTGAAGACCATAGCTGCTGCACATTACATACGCGATTTGCTCTATGCTATATCAGATGAATAGCTTATTTCGGGAAGTACATCGGTTGGCCAGCCGAGGGTGCATGAGGCGGAGCAGCAGGGGATGTACCATATTGTGCCATCTGCTGTGAAGCTTGGTACAGCATCGGCAGAGCACCAGAACTGGATCCTATTGCAGGATAGTGCGGACCTGGGTTTGCCATCAATGATTGTGTTGGGTACGAGGTTGATGCCGATGCAAATGCCCCTTGCTGCATGTTAGGATTCCAAGCTGGCACTTGTCCAACAGGGGTCGTTCCTGCTGAACTTCCATAAAAAGAAGCAGCTGCCGTGGTGTTTTGCCATGCCGCTCCCGGAGTGCTTAGACCTGGGGCTTGACCTGCAGCTTGCACCTGGGCACTAGGATTTGAACCCGTGTAGTCTCTGCTTCTCTCATCATGTGCCTGAATACCAACATACAGATCTAATATCATGAAAAACATTGTGGAAGCAAGCAGTAGGAAACAAGATGTTGAGAAATCGTACTACCGTCAAATTCAACAAATGATACATTATGCCGCCTAAATATACTGATATTATTATTTTTCCTAAAAACTATTATTTATACCTTTACATTGAGATCAGTATGACGAGAGTATGACAGATGAAGCTTACAGTAACCACCATCATATATGCAATGCCCCTCCAAAGCTTGTTTAGCAACTCCTGCTGTCGTTATATCTGCGAATATGGCTTCTGTTAGTTCTACGAATATTTCAAAAACAAGTTGTAGTGAATATGCATGAATAGATAATTTGGGAAAACATTTTTTTATTCTGGCAGCAAAGGAGGAATGATTTTCAGTGATCGGAATCAAGGAGACATTAGTCAGCCTGAAGAACAGCTATATATCTTTTTTTATCAAATAAAATAATTCACTTCCATCTAGAGCAATGACAAAAGAAATTTAAAATATTCTCGACCTTCAGAGTGAAACACCTTGACAAAAATCAAATACACTGTACTATGGAATCCCATCTATATTTTGTTCAACATTCAGCGAAGCGCCAAGATAGGCTACAGAAATTGATCACAGTGAACTAGATTGACGTTTTCTGGCATGGTAGACTGATTTTTGTTTCAACAATTTCTAAGGTTTGTTTTCTGACCATTTGCACCGAATTTAGGAGGAATCAAAGGAGCACTGTAAGGGTAGAAAGCACTGGATACGTCCTCATGGTGACTGCTACTCTAACCCAAAGAGTGAATAATTAAGTCAGGTGGTGTCTAAGGCAGAAGACCAGCTCTACTAAGAAAGAGAATATTCTTACAGGAAATGGTAAGAAAAGATCAAGAAATTACAAAAGGCAACTTTATTGCTGTGGATAGTTGTAGATGTCCATTTTAAGTCTTCAAGAACTCCAACACCTCTCTGCTGAATTTTCCAAATTCAGAAACTTTGATGCATAAACAAATATGTAACTCGATAATCAACATGGCATGGCATCCGTATGATGTCTACGGAGTTCAGTATCACCTATGAAGTTCGCTCGTCGGGAACTAACAACAAAATAACAAAACTACAGCCGAGGTGCATCGAGGCAGCGCTACATTCAATAAATCAAGGTGTGACGATATCACAGCATATCCTACTGTATTGTGATATGGTGAGGTTTACCATTATTGACACATACCTGGATACTGAATTAGAGCCTGCATTCCACCATTCTTCTCGAACATTGCAATCTTTTGGACAGTGCCAAAAGAAGAGAACACCTGAAATTACCTCACAAAGTGATTATACAAATAAAAAATTACAAATATTTACGTATATTAAAAATAATAATCTGGAGGAAAAGATGACACTAAAATACTCTTACAGTGTGTAGAACATCCACTCCACAGCATACTGCATATTCTCAATTGCTGCTAAAAGTACATTGCTCTCGGGCTCCTTAATCTTCCCATCAGAGCCTAATGTGGGCTACAAATTTTCAATGGTGTCAGCAGCAACCGAAGAAGACATAATATCAGATATAACAGTACGAACTGCAAAGATACCTGTGCAATCCCCTCAATTGCAGTTGGATTAACAGGAAGATAAGGATTTGTGTAATCTCTGCACAATCAATAGACACTGTTACGAACTGTGTAATCCCTCTTAACCAAATTTCATGCAAACCACAGTTTTACAGACAACAATAAAACTGAGCACAAGAAAATTGAAGCTGTAAAGTATCTTGTACCTGCTGCGATGCGACTGGAATTTAATATTCAAATCTTTGTGTGCAGAAAATGTTATGCGCAGATGACAAATGCTGACATGTTCAGGCAGTAGATATCTGAAAGAGCAAATCAACATCAGTAAGTTTAATATCTCAGATTGGCTAAAAATCAATAGTAAAAAATACTCCCTCCGTCCCAAAATAACTGTCTTAGATTTGTCAAAACGTGGATGTATCTAGACATGAAACAAGTATAGATACATTCATTTTTAGACAACTTTGAGACACTTATTTTGGGACGGAGGGAGTACAATGTTGGCACGTGAAGGAACTAAATATTGTAAGAGAAATCACATCACTCTTGTACCAAAGAATTGCTAACACTCAGTAACAAAAATGTACTACCTCGGGATGCTTCTTCCATCCAAGGAATTTTTTGCCTCTAGAGCAGTTGGTGCATCAGTATATTGGATGAGTGCCTGGAAAATTCAAACCGTTAACCTGATTTTACAAAGTAGCAATATATATGCAAATTGACAATAGCACTATGTTACCTGGAAACCAGCAGCTTTCTCAAATGTTGCTATCTTGTGAACGAACCCAAAAGCAGAAAATACCTAAGCAAACATGTGAAAAGCATTATGAAACGGGACACGTATACAGTAAGTCAATAACTAATTGAATGCACATCACATGAAGCATAGAATACTTACCAAATGAATAACATCTATGCTAACATCATTAGGCTGGACACCTTCAAAAGTGACAAGAAGGACATTGCCAGAAGAATCCCCAGTGCCTTTATTGTTTGTTATTTCTTGCCTATTTGAATACTGAATATATACAGTTTTACCACGAACTTGGGCAGGTTCTGAAGATGAAGCAAAATATGAAACCATTGAAATTGCCTGGTTTTGATCTGCCTGAAATAGGCACAATCAGGATAAAAGTCAGTACCCATGCACTTGGCTAACAAGTTCCAATTATATACAGCTAATAGCTGTTCAAGCTCACTTTTCAATAGAAACTTCTGCTACATATCAAACTAAAGGCAACACATTTCTGCAACCTGAAAAATACTGCAATGTCTCCTATTGCATATACAATTAAACAACAGGAGGAGACTTTCTTTTGCAATAAATTTACTCCTCTGGGGTGGGGGGCCTTTATAAATTCAACCAAATCACAGTCCACCTAACACTTGATTCTATGGTTCATCCTATTTAGAGTCATGGGCAGCAGCTATTTCTTGCACCAATTTTGTAAAATTTATAGCAACCAAAGCAGGTGATTCATTCATGATATTAAAGCAGGATCGATGATGAGCACAGATCTGTTAGAAATCAACAACCCTGCTCAAAATAAATGTTCCGTCATACAAGAACAAGTATTTTCTAGGCTTCGCCAGGAGTTCCAATCATATACGCTATAATGGCTCTTCAAACTCTAGCTACAGTCCACTTTTGAACTATAAAATTCTGGTAAATCAATCTGAAAGTATCACATTTCTGCAGTTAGAAAATTACTTAAAATGTCTTATTTGGGGCCCTCTAGAAACTCAATCAGATCACAGGCCACCTAACATTTAATTCTCCCTGTAAACAGTTTCCAGATAGTATGTCTTGTACAGATGGTTCTCCCTAAATTTGAAGCAACCAGAAACAGGAGATTTATTCATGATCCCAATCAGTTATACTACAATGATGATGAGCATATATCTGTTTGAAATCGACAATCCTGCTCAAACAAAATGCTCGGCATAGAAGAACAAGTATTTTCTTGACAATGCAAACTAAATTAGCTTTTTCCCAAGACGTATCATCATTCCACATGTGCCGGCAAGGAAACTATGGTTCATGTTTGATTGGCTACAGACACAGGTTACAGACAAAAACCATGTGATATTTATCACACAGAAGAGAACATTGCAAATCAAGCATAAACTGCAATCACCGACAAGGTGTTCCCATCCTTTGACATGAGGTTGTGTGCATCTCGCTGAACAGAGGCACACCGCCGGACATTATGGCTTGCAACCCCCAAAATTTCCAATCAAATAACACCAAGCCATCAATCCGCCACTGATGAGACTAAACCGACACCAAGCAGAAGTGTCATAGCTAGACCCTAAATCGGACAAATAAACAAACACCCGCCGCAGCCACGAGGCAAACTCGCAATGGCGGACGGGCCAGAGCAGGGTGGGAAGGGGAATAGGGAAACAAAGGGCGCCTTACGAACTCGACAAATGCCTGGTTGCGGTTGGCGCCGACGTTACACATGGTGTTCACGACCCTACCGAAGGGCTTGCAGAGCTCGACGAGCTCCTCCTCAGTGCTCTCCCACGGCATGTTCCGCAGTGCAGCACCTTGGACGGCGTCTGCGTGTACCGGAACTGCGTCGATCCCGAAGGCATCCTAGGCCGCTCGCCTCGCCGGCGGGCGCGCTCGGCGAGATGGGGTTGAGCTGTTAGGGTTAGGGTTTGGTAGGGGAATCGACTCGAGAGGTGGGGCAGAGAGATAGGGGGGGAGGGAGATGGTTGGGCTGGGTGTTTCGAGAATCGAGAGGGAGACGAGCCGATGATGAGCCGCGAAAGTGTATGATAGCATTGGGGCCACCAAATTTTGTACTCCCTCCGTATCAAAATATAAGACTTTACGGAGGGAGTACGATTTTTATATGAATTTTGGAGGGTTTGAATCCTATGTAATTTTTCCTATGGAATCCCTTTGTATCAATATGATTGGGTCCACCAAATTTTTATAGAATCCTATGTCACAAATTTTATAGGATTCTCGACATGAACTCAAACCTCATTTTAATTTTCCTTCACGAAATCCAATGCAGTTTCACTCTATCTCCCTACTCTCCATCAATCCTCCAAAATTCCTGTGCACCTGATGTAAAATTCCCAAGGATTGGAATCTTATGAAAATCCTTTGATATTCCTACAATCTAAAGAGGCCCTAGGGATTCATATTTAAGAAAACTTAAAAAATCAAATTTGTGGATATTTTATAAGATTTCAAAAAAAAATTTAAGCCCTATAAACAAATCCTTGTTGTCGCAGTCGCGGAAGTCGGAGGAGGAGAGGTAGATGGCGGCGGAGGAGCATGAGGACACGTCCGCCACATAGTTTATCCATCGGTTGCCGCAATGAACCACATACATCATTTTGTCGAGAGATCCATTGCTGCGAAGTAAAAAACTTGCAAAGATCGAATAGATCCGAGAAAATTTGGTTGATTTCAAGCGGCAAGCTAGCAGCTATAGAGGAAGCGGACCCGAGCCTTGTTGTGCTTCCCTTGCCAAATATACCTTCGCCGATCGTGTTTCGGTCGGCCGCGGATGTTTGGAATTGCATTGGTAAGGGAGCCAGAATTCACATCGGAGGCTGATGTGAACGTGTTTGTTGCAAATGCGTTGGTACTTTTTTGGCGGATGTGGCTCGTCATTACTTGGCAGCACCTGGTCCATCTCCTCAAAATTTATTAACCCATTTTGATGGGGGGATAATAACCCGGTAGGCCCATGAAGAGGGAAGCATGACCCGCCAGGCAGGAGGCCCGGCCAGGCCAGCTAACCATCAGCATGGGCCGGGTTATGTCGCTGGGCCAGTAGTTTGGCGGTAACCCGGTTCAGGAAGGAAATGTTCTAGAAGACCAGAGGCGGTTCAGACTTGGAGGACACGAAGGCCAGAAGATAGAGTAGGACTCCGAGTCTGGGTAGAACCCGGGCTTACCTTGTAAAGTGCCAGGAGACCCGGTCGTCTATATAAACCGGTCCCTGAGCCCTAGTTAGAGAACCTTTACGATCCAAGCTTAGGCGAGAGAACCATCGAGAGAAACTCACGCTACCAACGAACCTTGTAACCTAGATCGAGATCCGGCTCTGTTGTCGTAGCCGGGTTATCGAGATCGAGATCAATAATAAGATAGCAGGAAGTAGGTCTTTATCTCCAATGGAGAGGCCGAACCTGGGTAAACCCTTTGTCCCTGCAGTGCTAAACAATCTCCCAGATACCAGAGTCGCCTTGCCCATCATCTCAAGCTACCCCAAGGTAGCATCTGCCGTGTTATCTACCCCACGACAGTTGGCGCCGTCTGTGGGAACGCGTCCAAAGGTGTCACCATCATGGGAGAAGCAATGCAAGGAGTGGAGAACTTTGTTTTCGGCGAGATCACCCTCAACTCGCAAGGAGAGCCCATCGTTGATGATTCTGGCTGGGGGCCGGAATCAGATCTACTTGAATCAGGTGATGTTATTCCAATTGGCAAGTTTAACGTTTTTGTTGGTATGATTGCAACTAGATCTGCTAGTGATGGAGACTATGAATCTGTGTCAGGAGCTGCCACAATTGTTCAATCTGATGGAGAAGAATCAGTTGGTACGGCTGAAGATGAGCTGCCCTGGACGTACACGAGGAACGATCGGGAAACCCGGCTCCAATCCCGGGTGATGTGGTGGACCATGCAGATTCAGAATCGATCTTGCCCCTGTTTGAAGGCCGGTTCGGATATGGAGCAGAAGAAGAGGATGAAGAGGAGCAAGAGTCCAGCCCAAGCCCGGTTAGGAGGGTGGCAGTTTACACCGCCCCTTCGATCAACGCGGGAGCATCACCGTCAACGGTCGTGCCACCAGCTTTTACTCCGGGTCAACAGCAGCAACAATTGCCACCAGTACTGGAGCTGGCGGGTCAAAGAGTTGATGGAGACCCGGCTTCGGTGTCAGAGGAAAGTGAAAACACGGCGCGTTACAGGAACAGCTTCGGTTTTCTCAATAACCGGGCTCAGGGCGAGGAAAGAAACAACACAACTGGGGCCCAGGCCTTGTTTAACAATGGCCTGGTCCTAGATCCATCAGCACTCACGAGGATTGTTACCCAGAAAACGCGCAGCTAGAGCTATAGAATTGGATACAGCACGCCGGGCTTGGAGCAGATGCGCAGAGACACAATGGCAGAGAAGCAAGATATGGAGGTTAGGCGAAAGCAAATAGAGGATGAGGAAAATCGTCTCAATGAGATGACCAGGGCACACCGGAGGAGGCACCAGAGCCGGCTGGCTCCAGGAGAAAACGCCATAAATCCCGCAGTATTGTTTAGGACCCCAGAAGATCAACCAATTGATATAACTCAGGTGGCTCCAGTTGTTAGAACAAATGCAGAACCAGGAAGAGAAACAGGAAGAGCTGGAGTTACAGCTGCAGCGGTGCCGGGTCTTCTCGCTGGGGGAGCCAGGGGAAATCCGGGTCTGCCGCCTAGGACACCAAGGTTCCACACGCCGGCGGGCCATTTTTCCAATCCAGCAGATAACGTGTATGCCGCAACTTTAGCACTTGACCGTATTCCATTGGGAGACTCGCCAGCAGAGATTGAAGCTCGGCGTGCCATTGACATGTTGCGCACTGCGGTTGTTCAGCAAGTTCAGTATTCAAAGGAGAAAAGCGCGCTTCATTCTACAACTTATCGTAGTAAGAGTCGCCACGGTGGGAACCCGCCATTGGCCGGGTTTGCCGCGGCACAGCAGCAAAACCCGCCCCAGCAGAACCAGAACAATCAGCAGCACCAACCCGCCCCTGCAATTTCTGTGGCTCAGCAGATAGTCAATAGATCGCGAGCGGGAAGAAGTGCAGCCAATGCAAACCCGGCAGTACCTGCCGCTGGAGTACCACAAGGAGGACCGGGTCCCGCGCCAGCAGCGTCTGCAAGCTCGCCGGGTAACAATAATTTTTTGACAAGTTCTTCTACCTTAGCGGGCCAAAGTGTCTTTCAGATGCCATTAGAGCGAGCCTTTCCCTGAGAAGTTCAAGGAGCCAAGCAAGATTTCCAATTACGAGCCGAGCACGGACCCGGCAAGTTGGTTGAGCAGCTATGAGATGGCAATGTGTATACGCAATGCCACAGAGAACGTTTGTGCAAAGTACATGTATTTGATGATGAGTGATGGTGCAGCAAAGTTGTGGTTCAAGAATCTGCCAGAGAAGTCTATCAATTCTTGGGATGAGTTGAAAACAATTTTTATCAAGCACTTTCAGGGTACGTGCAAGCGATTATTTTCCATTGAAGATCTTGATCGTTGTGTACAGAGGAAAGGCGAGTCAGCGTCACTGGATGGGCCGGGTCACGGAGATCCTGCACTCCTCATCAGGTATCGAGCCCAAGGACGCAATTTCATCGATGGAGAAAACTTGCAAGTACGCTCCCTTGGTCCAGAAGCTGGGTCGCATGAAGGGGACACCGGGTTAAGCCTGTTACTATGGCAGAGTTGATGGATGCGTGCAACAGACACGCAGCCACGGACAAGACCCAGGATGATAGTGAGGAAGAAAAAGGGAAAGGTACTGCGAATAATGGAGGAAGGAACAATGGCCCGGGAAACAATAACAACAACAATCAGAATCAGCACAAGCGTGGGCATCAGGAGGGAAACTCAGAGCTAGTGGCAAACGCAAATGCCGGGTTTCAGAGGCAAAGGATGGACGGAAATTATCAGGAAAACAGGGTTATCAGGAAAACAGAGGTTATCAGGGAAACAATGGGAATTACAGTGGTGGAAATAGTTATCAAGGATCACGTCCAATGAGCACTGAAGAGGCCTTCAGGATGCCGTGTCCTCGTCATAGCAAGAACGGCAGACCCGCCAATCATTCATTGGCCCAGTGTGTGATCTGAACAGGTGGAAAAACAATGAAATTCAGAGAGCTTTGCAAGGAGCAAACAGAGTGGAGGACCCGGCCCGAGTGCTAACCCGGCTGCGGGGCCTCTAACTGGAGCAAATGCGGTACCACTGGCAACACAGGACCCGGCCAAAATACAGGTAACCAGGGTGGATTCTCAAACCAGCCAAGGCAACTTGGCCAATATCATATATATACAGTGGCACGACCAAGAGAGAGAGAAAGATAGTCAAAAGGGCAGTTAACTCAGTGGCTGCAGGGGTACCAAGGTATTTAAGATGGTCAGAGCATGCTATTACGTGGAGTAGAGCAGATCACCCGGGTGTGGTGGAACATCCGGGTCTGCTTGCTTTAGTTGTGGCTCCTCAGGTTCATGGCTTTGAGCTAAAGAAGGTTTTGATGGATGGTGGTAGTAGCATTAATATCTTGTATTGGGAGACATTTGTACGCATGGGTCTGAAGGAATCACAGTTACAGAAAACGTCAACGGTGTTTCATGGTATAGTTCCTGGGAAGTCAGCTACACCAGAGGGAAAAATTTCATTAGAGGTTGCTTTTGGCGAGTCTATCCATAACTTTAGGTCAGAGTGGCTCACTTTTGAGGTGGTGAAATTTCCAAGTCCTTATCACGCGTTGTTCGGAAGGCCGGCTTATGCCAAGTTCATGGCAAGGCCGTGTTATGTGTATTTGCAGCTGAAGATACCGGGTCCCAAGGGGATCATCACATTCATGGTAACAGAGAAATTGCAGCAGAATGTGACGAGGGAGATGCAGCCCTGGCAGAGCAAACTTGTGCTAGAGAGGAGTTGAAAGCTTACAGGTCTAATCTTGACCCGCAGGACAACAAGGCACTCAAAAAACCAACAACAGAAGATGACAGGGCAAAGTTTAAAGCAGCAAAAGATACCAAGATGGTGGATTTTGTGCCTGGGGATTCCTCCAAGCAGTTCGCCATAGGGACCAGCCTAACTGATAAATAGGAAAGCGCGCTCATCGAGTTCATCCGTGAGAATCGGGATGTTTTTGCATGGACACCTAGTGACATGCCAGGCATTCCGACTGAACTCGCTGAGCACCGTTTACATGTTGATCCAAAGGCAAGGCCGGTAAAACAAGGTTTGAGAAAAATGAATGCAGAGAGAAGAAAAGCTATAGGAGAGGAGATAGCCCGGTTATTGGAAGCCGGCTTTATCATGGAGGTTTTCCACCCAGAGTGGTTGGCTAACCCGGTTTTGGTTCTGAAGAAAAATAATGAGTGGAGGATGTGCATCGATTTTACAAGTCTCAACAAGCATTGTCCAAAGGACCCGTTTGCTGCCGCGCATCGATCAAATTGTTGACGCAGTTGCAGGCAGCGAGCTCTTGTGTTTTCTGGACGCATATTCAGGTTATCATCAGATCAAGCTTAATAGGCAGGATTGGGAAAAGACATCGTTCATCACCCCCTTTGGTGCTTTTTGTTACAAGACCATGACTTTTGGGTTGAAGAACGCAGGAGCAACTTATCAGAGGTGTATTCAAAACTGTTTTCATGATCAGATTGGCGCAATGTGCATGCTTATGTGGATGATGTGGTGATCAAGTCAGAAAAAGCCGGGTCATTTATTAGTGACCTTACAGAAACATTCAAAAATTTGAGGAAGTACAAGATGAAGCTCAATCCTACAAAGTGCGTGTTTGGAGTTCCAGCGGGAAAGTTGCTTGGTTTCATTGTGTCAGAGCGTGGAATTGAGGCAAACCCGGAAAAAATCAGAGCCATCCAAAGTTTGAAAAAACCAGAGGAATTGGCAGATGTTCAGAAGTTGACAGGTGTGTGGCTGCGCTAAGCCGGTTTATATCCCGGCTCGGAGAAAAAGCAATCCCTTTATAAGTTACTGAAGAAAACAGACAACTTTGTGTGGAATCAGGAAGCAGATGAGGCATTTGAAGCTCTGAAGAAACAGTTATCAGAAGCGCCAGTTCTGGCGGCCCCGGGTCCCAAGGAACCCATGTTGTTATACGTCGCTGCCGGGCCTCAGGCTGTGAGTGCTGTGGTGGTGGTCGAGCGTAAGGAGGAAGGCAAGGAAAACCCGGTTCAGAGGCCGGTCTATTATGTTAGTGAGGTGTTATCAGAAGCAAAGCAGCGCTATCCGCACTGGCAGAAACTAGTGTTTGGTGTTTTCATGGCAAGTAGAAAGTTGAAACCATATTTTCAGGAGCATCCAATCACAGTGGTGAGTTCAATACCCTTAGCAGATATATCAGGAATTCAGAAGCTACAGGAAGAATTGCCAAGTGGGCAATAGAGATGGGGCCTTACCACATTGACTATGTGCCTCGCACAGCTATCAAATCTCAAGCATTGGCTGATTTTCTTAATGATTGGACACAGTTGAGTGCACCACCCCTTACCCGGGTCTCAAGCCTTGGGTCATGCACTTTGACGGGTCTAAGCAAGCACAAGGTTCAGGAGCTGGAGTTGTGTTAACTTCTCCCAAGGGTGATAAGTTGAGCTATGTTTTGCAGATTCACTTCGATTGTTCTAACAATGTGGCAGAATATGAGGCCTTGTTGCATGGTTTGCGTATGGCAAAGGAGATGAGCATCAAGCATATCAATTGCTATGGGGATTCAGATCTTGTGGCACAGCAAGTTTCAGGAACATGGGATAGAAAAGATGCGACAATGGCGGCTTACAGAAGAGAGGTGGACAGGGTAGCCGGGTTTTTCTCAGGCTATCAGGTGGATCATATTGATCGCAGGAAAAATGATGCTGCAGATGCTTTGTCAAGACTCGGCTCACGCAGAGAGCCGGTTCCACCTAATGTTTTCTTGGACGAGCTATGGACTCCATCAGTCAAGCTCAGGACGTGGAAGAACTGGCGGGTCAGGAAGACCCGGATTCGCAGTTAGTAGCAGCAACTCATGAAATTCCAGAGTGGACAGAACCTTACTTGGCGTATCTTTTGCGTGGAGAGCTGCCAGAGCAGGAAGTTATATCCCGGCAAATTGTGCGCCGGGCTAAGGCTTACGTGGTTATTGATGGCGAGTTATATAAGAGAAGTGTTTCCGGAGTGTTTCAGAGATGTGTGTCTGGAAAGGAAGGCCGGCAAATTTGAAAGAGATTCATGAGGGAGATTGTGGTCATCATGCTTCAACAAGGTCTTTAGTAGCAAAAGCTTTCAGACACGGTTTCTTTTGGCTCACAGCCCAGGCAGATGCAGAGCGCCTGGTAAGCAGATGTGATGGTTGCCAGAGATACGCAAGGCAAATTCATGTGCCGGCTCAGGAGTTGCGAACAATACCTTTGACTTGGCCCTTTGCAGTTTGGGGGCTTGATATGGTGGGTCCTTTTAGCATGTCTCCTTGCAAGAAAACCCACCTCTTGGTTGCCATTGACAAGTTTACGAAGTGGGTTGAGGTGATGCCTGTTACAAATTGTGAAGCAGCTACAGCAGTCAAGTTTTTGAAGAAGATCATACACAGGTTTGGGTATCCTCATAGTATCATCACAGACAATGGCACTAACATGTCCCTTGGTGAGATGGCAAAGTTCTGTGGAAACCAGGGTATACGTTTAGATGTTGCTTCAGTTGCTCATCCGCAGGCCAATGGACAAGTAGAACGAGCAAATCAGGAGTTGCTTCGAGGTTTGAAACCACGTCTCCGGGTCCCGTGTATCAGAGCCGCCGGAGCGTGGGTTGAGGAGTTGCCATCAGTAGTTTGGGGAATCAACACAACACCAAACAGATCCACCAAGATGACCCCTTTCTTTATGGTGTATGGGGCAGAGGCAGTTTTGCCAAGTGATATAATTCATGACTCGCCTCGCGTGGCGGCTTACGTTGAAACAGAAAACGAGCAGACCCGGCAGGATTCTGTGGACCTGTTAGAGGAGAACAGAGAACAAGCATTGGAGAGATCAGCAGTATATCAGCAAGATTTGAGGCGGTATCATAGTCGCCGGGTTAAAACTCGCACTTTCCAGGAGGGAGATTTAGTGTTGCGATGGACGCAATCCAAGGAAGGGATGCACAAGTTATCTCCTCCTTGGGAAGGGCCTTCATCATAAGCAAGAAATTGAACAATGGTTCATATTATTTGGTGGATGCTAGAGAAAAGTCCGAGTCTGTAAATGACACAGCGCACTCTACCTTTTCATTAGGAGCGTGAGCGGCCATGGAACATTGCCCAGCTGCGCCCATACTATACTTAGCATGAGAAAGAGATATGAGATGTAATACACGATGTAACAGGCAGCAGGTTTCAGACGCGCTCTTTTCCTTACCAGGGTACCTAAGGGGGCTGGAAGGTTTTTAATGAGGCGGCTTGCTGACCTAACCTTTTCTATCAATAAAGTAAAGGTTGAACAGAAATTTGTCTTGTTTCAGTCTCAGTTTACATTGGCAAGCCAGTTATTTTTGTTTAATGTATGCCATAACAGTTTTTTGTTCAGCTTGGTCTTGGGGGCAAAGTTTTTCCCCAAGACCCGGCTCATACGATTATCCGGGTCTCGAAATTTTTGTGACCCGGTAAGAGCAGTTTTTAGCTTTAGTATTTTGGATTCAGTAGCATGCATGTTTAGTTTAAATATCAGTTGTTTATGTTTTCTGTTATAGAACAAGTGTTATAGTTGTTTTTATCTTTGAGGACGCCCAGAGAGCGTGTCCCACCAGTATATGGATCAATGGGGTAATGTTGCATAGTTAAGCCATTACTTTATAAACATTGATCCAGGTCTTGGGGGCTCTTACTTGAATAGTTTGCAGCTGCAATCCCAAGACCCGGCTTTTATGCCACTAGTTTATTCTTGGTTATCTTGCTGTTGAGCTGATGTGACTCGCAATTATATGGCCTGATTGCTCACCTGGAAATTCAATCAACCATGAGGCCCGTTGGGACTTGGTTCGACCCTGTTTTTCTCAGCGAAGTTGCGACAGGGTATCCATGCGAAAGCCGGCTCACAGTTAAAGAAATCAAAAGGGTCATCAAAACCACAGAGAGGTATCATCAACAAAAGTTTCAAGTAATAAAAGCAAAGTTTCAAAGGTGTACTACACCACTGCAAGCAAGAGATAATAGTGCTAAGTTATTACAATAACTGCCCGAAGGGCCGAATGAAATTGTTTTTTGCAGAGATGAAAGCATCTGCATAAGTTTTTCAAGCCTCGGCTTCAGGAGCCGGGTCACGGGGAGGCGAGCTGGATGGTTGTTCCTCGGTGGTTTTCGCCGGGTCATCTTCCTCGGCGGCCGCCGGGTTAGCTTCTGTCTCCTTGGTCTCTTGGTCTCCTTGGCCTTGATCTTGCGCCGGGTGACTTGTTGAAGTGATTGGAAGTAGTTTTCATCATCTTCTTCAACGTGGCCCGTGATGGAGGAGGAATAATTGGCGTAGAAGAGCTGGGTGCAGTGGAGGTACCGGGAGCAGTTTTGCTGGATCAATGGAATCCTTGTAGCTTTGCAGGAGATCGATGCGTTGTGGCTCGTCATCCATGATCTCTTCATCGTTTTCGGTGTATCCAAACTGCAACGTGGTGAGCTTCATTTTGCTGGCAATCACAGTGGCAACGTGCCGGGTTTGCTTCACAACCCGGGAGTAGCACTTCTTGTCAAATTCCTTGCCATCAGCGTTGAATTGGGGAAAACCATTCTTCAGGGGAGCCGGGTTTAGCTGGGGATGGTAGGCCTTTGCCAAGCAAGACCTCGCATCACCCCGGCCCTGCATGCAGATCTCTTGAGCAAATGTATCCATTGTGGCATTGTTGACAGATGCCCAAGGACTTCAGTATACACGCTTGGCGGGTTCTCCCAATTCCTTGCGGCTTTGATGACCTCGCAGCTGCCAAAGTACAGCTGACGTGTCAGCGTGTACATGCACTTGATCTTCTCTGCAGCAGTTTTGCGAAGGTTCCCATCACGAGGGCCTGGGTAAGAAAGGCATAACAGTGAGATTTAAAAACCGGGTCTGCTTGTTCAGTTCAGTTCGAGTTCAAAGGAGTAATGCTTACCCACTAAGGATTCAACCATAGAGGTGATCATTTTCTTTAGCCGGGTTAGCTCGCTAGTGGTGTTATCCAGCTGCTTTTGCAGTGTGTTCAGTTGCTCCTGGAAGTTTTCCTCGTGCTCCTGCTTATCCTTCTCCAAGTCAGAGTTTTCTTGAGTCAGAGCAGTGATTTTTTCTTCTAGGGCCTGAAGTTGGGTTGCATGATCAGCCCGGGTTTCAGTTTCAGCCTTCAACATTCCTTGGAGCCGGGCAATTTCTTCACTGCTTTTGCTCGTGTGTTCCTGTTCACAAACAAATAGAGAGTAGTATGTGGTTAAGCCTCAAGTTGCTGAAGGAAAGTTAACCCGGAACTTGGGGGCTATAATTTTAATTTCTCAGTGTGTAAGGTGTAGTTCCAGGTTGCACTTGGGGGCTACATGCGCAAAAAGTTTAAAAGTATCTAAGTGTTAGTCCCAGGTAGCGTGGACAGCTAACCCGGCACTTGGGGGCTACAGTGTCAAATTTTGTTCTGAAAGATGAGCAGTTTTAGTGATGAAGTTTTAAGTCCCAGCTTGTTGTAAACAGACAACCCGGGCCTTGGGGGCTACAGGGTTGAAATTTTTATCTATGGCATTTGTTTTTCAAGCACCAAGTTCATCAACAAGAGATAATCTTGGAGCTTGGGGGCTAGGCAGAGTATAGTTATGCAAGAGGTAGCAAGAAAAAATGAGTACCTGGTATCGTTTCTGGATCAGGGAAACAAGTTCAGTCTCCAGATTCTTGTGGTGAGAAAGGCGAGTGAAATATTCTTCGCAGAGAGACGGGACGGACATGGCATCCAGAGCCGGCAAATCTGATGAAGGAGCCGGGTTCTTTCCCTTGGCAGGAGACGCCGGGTTAGCATCTGGAGCTGGCACCTTGGCAAGAGTTTCGGGAGCACCTTGCACTGGAACGTGCCGGGTTCCAGTAACCTGTACTTCATCTTCTTTAGTTCCAGAGCCTAACCCGGGCGAATGAGTAGCTGGGGAGGGTTCTGGCACAGGATCAACTGTGTTTTTTGGAGAAGCCACGGGGGTTACTTGCTCCGTTGGCTCGTTTCTGTCCACCGGCTCCTCAATATGTGTCTCCATAGGAGAAGGCTCTGTTGTTGCTGGAGGAGGAGACGCCGCTGGAGGAGATTCCGGGTCTTCATCCGCAAAAGCTCTGGCACTGGAACAAGATAGTGATTTAGTAAAACAAAAAGGGCAGAAAATATAGAGGTATGAAAAATGGGAGAGTATTTCTAACCCGGCATTGATATGGAAATCCTCGGGTGTGCTAACACCATCCGAGGAGGAATCTGACAAACGAGATGGTTTAGCGACCCGGATCTTGCCAGCTAAAGGGTACTGTTTGCTGGGCGTCTTCTGGATGGATTTGGCCCAGCTTGATAAAGAGCGTTGAGGGATACCTGGGCTCAGGGAAGTGTGGCTTGTAGAAGATCGGGTTCGGCGCCTCTTGTTCGCCTCAGCCTCCTTCTCAGCTTCTTTTCCTGTGTTTGTGCTTGGGTTTGAGATGAGTTCATCATGAAAATTGAGAAGCTAAATATGGTACCTTAGCAATGGTGGCCCGGGTCCTCTTTTGCGTAGGAGGTTCAGCAGTTTGGGGACCCGGCGTTACGTCAGAACCGGGTCAGTAGGGCCTGGAATAAGATTTGCCGGGTTATCAGTAGAAGTGTCCTTGTTGGGGACTTCGTTGTTAATCAATTGGAGGAAGAGCCGGCCTACAGAGTCTAGCTCACCTTTTTCTTCTTCTTCTTCTTCATCTTCACTTTCTGTGTCCCCCATCAGGAGAGGATAGGGGTAAAATCCACGCTCCACCATTGGAGTCCTGAGAAAAAGCAGTTAAAGTAAGTAATATTCAATGAATGAAATTACCGGGTTAAAGTTAGCATAAATGATCAAGGATTGGTTTTACCGTGGAGGGTTTATTCTTAGCACTAAATGGGGCAAGCCCGTCCAGTGCAATGGCATCTTTCTTTTCGCCAAGCAATCTCTTGGCATTCTTCACGATCTGATCATCAGTTAGCGTCATCTCAGAATAACGCATGCTGTCAGTGGTTTCACCAGTGTATTGGCAAAATAGCCGGGTCCTGATGCTGAGTGGTTGGATAAACCAACCAATCCAGCACTTGACAAGGTCCGTGCCTTTGAGGCCATGGGCAAGTAAGGCTTTGGCTTGGCGAAGTGTGGGCTCGAGCTTGACCCGTTCAGCATCATCAGCATAGCTGTTCATCTTGGCTTCATATGTCAAGCTCGAGTTCCGGAAAGCCGGGTAACGGCGTCGTCAGACTCGGGAGAGGTGTCCTTGCAATAAAAGTATGCGTTTTGCCACCCCTTGGGATGGCTGGCTAAAAGAAGAGCCGGGAAATCGCATTCCCTGCGGCGCTGGATTGCAACTCCACCATATGGGACTACTTGGTCCTTGCGAGATGGGTTGCAGTAGAAAAATTCAAGAAAAAGCTCGAGGCTTGGAGCCATTTGCAGATAGTCCTCACAGAACACAACAAAATTGCTGATGTTCAGCATAGAGTTGGGTGCGATGTCTTGGGGCCTAAGGCCATAGTATTTCAAGACCCGGCGGAAAAACAGAGAGCCTGGGGGCGAAGACCGCGCTGTACATGATCGAGGAAAACAACCACTTCACCTTCTTTTGGGCTGGGGCAGATTTCTTCCCCAGCAGCGCGCCAGCTGATCTCTGTTTGGGAGGAAGCTCGCCGCAGTTCACGTACTCTTGCAGCATCAGATTGGTCACAGTGGATTTGGTCCAGTTGACCTGAATAGCAGCGGGGGCGGCGGAGCCAGATCCCCCAGCGTGGGAGCTGGGAGGCTTCTTCGCGAGTTTCTTCGAGCCACGGGGACCCCCAGCCTTCACCTTCTCCTTCACCATGGCTGTGGAGCTTCGAGGTTCGCTGGTTGCAACAATGGCGATGAGAAACCCTAGTTGTAGATGCGTGATTCAGAGTGGAATCAAGTGCGGAGCACGGATGTGCGGGAGAATCGTACCTGTGGATCTTCTCCCGGAGATTTGGAGGCTCGATTGGAGATTGGACTTGCGGTTGCTACAGTGCGGGCCCGAGGAAGGTGATGAACACGAATGGATGGGGAAAGCGACTGCGGTGAACGCTTGGTCTACTATTTATAGCCGCGGTGAAAACCCTAGGGGTGTTGCGGTAAAAAGTGAAGAGATAAGGATCTTTGACCAAAAGTCAACGACAAACAGAATAAGATAATTACGGGATATTAATTGATAAGATCACGGTTGAGATGGATTGAGGACGGATTTACAGCTGAGTGACAATTTTCGCTAAGTGTTGAAAGTGAAACCCGGAGGCATATGAACCCGGCATGAGATAACCCGGCTGGCCAAGCTAAGGAGAAAAGAGACGTACCCTGGTATTTAATCTATTATGTGTTATTTTGTGCTTCAGGTGATTAACCCGGCTGGCCAGGATAACAGTTCTGTTCAAAGAAGCAATGTTCAAGAATAGAAGCAGAGCATGCCAACCTGGCAACCAGGTTAATCTGGGGGCTACTGATGGGGGGATAATAACCCGGTAGGCCCATGAAGAGGGAAGCATGACCCGCCAGGCAGGAGGCCCGGCCAGGCCCGCTAACCATCAGCATGGGCCGGGTTATGTCGCTGGGCCAGTGAGTTTGGCGGTAACCCGGTTCAGGAAGGAAAGGTTCTAGAAGACCAGAGGCGGTTCCAGACTTGGAGGACACGAAGGCCAGAAGAATTAGAGTAGGACTCCGAGTCTGGGTAGAATCCGGGCTTACCTTGTAAAGTGCCAGGAGACCCGGTCGTCTATATAAACTGGTCCCTGAGCCCTAGTTAGACAGAACCTTTACGATCCAAGCTTAGGCGAGAGAACCATCGAGAGAAACTCACGCTACCAAGCGAACCTTGTAACCTAGATCGAGATCCGGCTCTGTTGTCGTAGCCGGGTTATCGAGATCGAGATCAATAATAAGATAGCAGGAAGTAGGTCTTTATCTCCAATGGAGAGGCCGAACCTGGGTAAACCCTTTGTCCCTGCAATGCTAAACAATCTCCTAGATACCAGAGTCGCCTTGCCCATCATCTCAAGCTACCCCAAGGTAGCATCTGCCGTGTTATCTACCCCACGACACATTTGTAAGTTATGTCTTTCCCAAGTGCAACGAGTTAGATTTGTAGTATTGACTCTTTAACTCAAACCCGACGTGCATGTCATCGGATTGGGGCTTTGCATGTTTGTATATATCTTTAAAACGAGTACACGTGCAATTCCACAATAGCGTTTGAATTACAAATGAATGGAGAAATCATCGATGAATGCGTAGAGGATGGTGGTGATGATGGAGATCGATGTCATGTCCTTCGAGATCCAAGATATGGCGGAGACAGATCCCTTATGGCAGTGAGGTTCTGGTCTGGTTTTTGGCGTGGTGACTTCTTTGTAAGTCTCAACTCTATGCTGGCATGGGGTGTAAGTATTTGACGAGCTGAAACTGCGGGTACGCGGCATGGCCGCATGGTATGGGCGGGTGTCGTTGTACCGCTGGTCATTAAACTATATGTGACTTTTGTTGGACGAATTTGCTCCTTTTCTTGACTAAGTGCGTGGCTTTTTTGTATGTAATACATTTATTTCTCTGAGTCAACGCATTTGTGTCAACAAAATGGGCACTTTCTTTAGTTTGACCTCTTCTATTATTTATTTTGGGGATCTTGGTGAAATCAGCAAAATAGGTGTGCACGTGTGCGGCAAAATACTAAAAACTCTATGTCTACATATGCAAGATACTTAGTAAAACATGATGCAAAATGCACTCATCAATATTCACAAGTTTGGACTCTTGTTCGTCCAAGCAAGGTTGTGGCTGAGAGAACGGGGTTATTATGTTCATGACCTAGCCAATCGTTACAATAAACGAGGATATTGCAGCAACACAGTATTCATAAAAGATAAAGAAACATACATGAATGCTATCATATTTCTACTACTTAAATGATCTAGGAGGCTTCCACACCTTCAACAACTAATTTTTCTATGATGAAAATTCAACATCATGTTATAAAACATTTAGTTCAACCGAATGACTTGTGAGGAGATCTAAAAAATATCTAGAGCTTCACATATCCCCTTAGAATCTAATACCTCGAGCGGTTGTTTTTGTTTCTTCTCATGGTCTCGCATAGACTTATTTATCCATGACACTACTATTTTAAGTCAATGTTTGAGGGTTGTGCTTTCTTAGATTTCATGGAATGACGTAAAAAGGTCAAACAAATCATTAACTTCGAGTATGAAATAATTCACTATTGAGTATCTACCTCTACTTGCACTCGCTCTAAGCTTTTTTAGTGTGTTTGGTGGTACAAAAATATAATTTAACTTGGTTTGTTGTAATTTGTCAAATATTTAGGAGTGATATACCCTCCAAAATATAAATACCTTTAAAATCTTATATACTAATTGTGACATATATAGAAGTGATATACTCTAACGTGACATAGCTAGAATTTTACTTATACAAATTATGGCAGGAGGATTTTTTGGTTAAACATATATATCCAAGAGACTAATGCATGCATATAAACTATAAATTATCTCGTAAAAAATACATTATCGCACAAAATACCATGATAGCCCTCGGCACTTACATACCCACAAAAAAATCCGACATTGAAAAGACTCCAGCTCAAACGTGGCAATAAATTACAGAAAATTAACTGAGTTTTTTCTGTCGCCTATGTGTTGCATGATCTATATCCCTAACATGCATGGATACAACATGTATGGTGTCCAAACCATAAGTTAGCATGTTGCCAATTACACTTCTACAACAGTTTAAGTTAACCTCTCAACAGTTAATAGTTTAATACTCATACAACCATGGAATTGGAGGGCACGTATATTCTGTTTTGGAAAGCAATGTTTAGTAATACTACATTTGTTTTTTGTAATCTAAGACCAATTTTGTTCTTATTTTTTATCTCTCTATCCATTATAGATGGGATGAGGAGGAGGTATAGGATGAACCAGCAACTCTTTTAATAGTAAAGAATTTTTGTTTTTGAAACGGGGCAAAAGATTTGCACCAATCTACTCCCTCCGTTTTTTAATATAAGATGTTTTAGTATTTATCCACATTCACATATATCTAGATGTATGTAGACATATTTTAGTATGTATGTACACTCATATTAGTATGCATGTAGACAACATGTTGGATAGCTAAAACTTCTTATATTTATGCACGGAGGGAGTATTAATTAAGAGACATAACAGGTTACATACGACTACTAAGAAACGACCATTTGATCCTTCGTTGTGTTTTGATAAGATCTTGCTACGAGCATAATCCATGTGAAATTGCTTTGCATACCACCGGACCATATTGATTCTGTGATACCATGGACGGCTGTTGGGTTTGCGTCATTTAAACGTCGGACGGGAAAGCATCGAACCCATAGCAGTTCTCTAATCCATATTTTGACATACCCATTTTTAAATAAATCTATTGATACAGGGAAGTGTGAACGACTTAATGAGGAAAACAACACGAGCTCTCAGCCTCTCACACTGCGCACTGCCCTTTTCACCCTCCCTGTTCACATTAGATCGGCCCGATACACTCAACGAGGCATGGACACGTCATTAGTTATAAGATTTGGACACGTCAGTATTAATTAGGCCTGCTAATCTTGACGCGCTGATGCAGCCATGAATGCTAATGAAGTGTCAGGTACAAAGCTTTTCCGTGGATGTCTAGAGCTACTTAGATTAGACTGATTGCGATGCATGTATTTCACGAAAATGTCCAGTCATATACGTAGTATTCATAATTTCCCTATATATAAAAGTTCGTCAGAATCGCCTTCGATTTCGCTGTCCACGTCGCCCCCTAACTCCTGTCCGTTCGATCGCGGCAATCAACGGCTCAGATCACTTTAAGAAGTGTGCGATCTACAGTGTTACTGTAGCAGCGGGATATCTACCAATCAGACGGCGCGCACGATTTTTGGCGCAGACGCTTTTACAAAAAAGAACCTACACCTTTCGGAAGCGAACCCGCGGTCCACGTTCTAACTTTGCAAAGGACCTATTCGTCATTTTGCGAAAGCGCAGGGACTTTTCTGTAAAAGCATCCTCAGACTGCCCCTTTTCCCTTTCTTCCTCGCGTGCGACGCGGAGGTCGCCGACGACGCCGCCGCGCCCCGCCGCCCCTCCGCTTCTCCCGTCCAAATCGCGGCCCACCACGGGATCCGCCGTCTCCGCCTCTCCCTCCTCGCTCACTCTCGCTTGCCAGGACGCCGTTATTTCGCCGGAATCGACGCCGCCGGGCGCGCTGCCCTCCGCCGCGTCCGCGGCCCGCCGACGACGCTCCGGCGACCTATACGTGGCGGCGCCGCCACCTTCAGACAGATCGCGTCCACGCGCACCCGCCGCAGCCACTCGCGCGTCCCGAAACGCCGTGGAGCGACGCCGACGTCCACGTCTCCGCCGCGGCAGCTCCGGCCACTGTGACGTCACGCTGACGTCACAGTGGGCCTGGGCCGGGCGAGACGGGTTTCTAGCTGGGCTGGGCCGCTTCCTGCGCGTCCAGCTCGGCCTTTTTATTTTTTTCCCCTCTGTTTTAGATTTCAACTTTCCAATATTTTTATAACTTTTCAAATAGAATTCCAAATCAATTGAGACCAATTTCATAAAAAATGTAAAAATCAAAACAGCAATTTGAAAAACTTAGTGATCTTTTCCAGATTATTTCAATTTGCACACAAAAAAACTTCCCAAAATTATTTCAAAACATAAATTTTATACAAAATTTGAATTCTACATCTTTCTTTAAACTGTAAGCGCGTCCCGAAACGCCGTGGAGCGACGCACTGTAAGCGCGTCCCGAAACGCCGTGGAGCGACGCCGGCGTCCACGTCTCCGCCGCGGCAGCTCCGGCCACTGTGACGTCACGCTGACGTCACAGTGGGCCTGGGCCTGGCGAGACGGGTTTCTAGCTGGGCTGGGCCGCTTCCTGCGCGGCCGAGCTTGACGTCACAGTGGGCCTGGGCCTGGCGAGACGGGTTTCTAGCTGGGCTGGGCCGCTTCCTGCGCGTCCAGCTCGGCCTTTTTATTTTATTTTTCCCCTCTGTTTTAGATTTCAACTTTCCAATATTTTTATAACTTTTCAAATAGAATTCCAAATCAATTGAGACCAATTTCATAAAAAATGTAAAAATCAAAACAGCAATTTGAAAAACTTAGTGATCTTTTCCAGATTATTTCAATTTGCACACAAAAAAACTTCCCAAAATTATTTCAAATCATAAATTGTACACAAAATTTGAATTCTACATCTTTCTTTAAACTGTAATAAAAACCACAAAAAAATGTAACTACTTTTGGCATAATGCAAACATATCTGAAAACTTAAATTTGGTTAATATATGAAAAAAAAAACATATTCAATACCTCTAAAGATAGATTGAATTTAATGAATCTCAGATAATGTGTTCCCTCTAATTACGAAGTTAAATAAAACTTTTAAGGTAACATACAAACTTACTACATCATTTCGAAATAAATTAATATTTACAACTAATTTAACTGAGCTTCCTCCAATTATGCAAACATATTTAATAAATGCTGAAAATAATTAGCATTTCGAGATAAACACAATATATTTCCTCTAATTATGGTTGTACATAAGAAAATTATAGCAAAATGTAACCGTATTTAGTCATTTCAGATTAGCTACCATGATTGGAAATAATATAACCTAAATCTCTCTAATTACGTACTTGCAATTGAAACAATGCTTGATTAGACGAATATTTAGAGAAAATGCAAATTCATTCATTCTAATTATGGATTCATTTCAAATTGACTCTAATAAATACTCACACAATGTATTCCCTCCAGTTATTCAATTAAATTAAATATTTAGGAAAAAAACACAAACATATCATGCCAATTCGAACAGGCTAATATTTTCAAATAATATAACTGAATTCCCTCCAATTATGCAACTCAATTTAACAAATACTCAAATTAAACTTACCTCTCCCTAATTGTATAGTTACATTTAAATAATGCTTTACTACATGCATATTCCAAGAAATCACAAATTCATTTTTACTCTAAAGATGGATTGCATTTAATAGATGCTAATACAATATATTTCTTCAAACAAATTATTCAAATTACATATTTACGATCAAAAAACAACATTATATTTAAGCATACCCATAATATATTTTCCTTACATTATGATCCTCACTAAGATAATTAATTCAAAACGTAACCACATTTGAACTTACAAAATCCAACCATTCTTTTAAGCACAAACTTTTCCGAACTCAAATAATACTCATACTTCAATAATTTCTCCAATTTTTCCCAAAATAAAATTCAAACAAATATTACAACAAAATACAAACATATAGAATATACAACCCTAAACAAAATACAAACTAAAAAAATACTAACTATTTCAGAATATTTTCGCGTAAAAAAACAAAACACATTTGAAATTGAGTTCAATAGTTTCCAAATTTAAATAACCTCCAAACTCCAAACATTTTTAAAACAAAAGCATTTCCAATTTCAATGATTTCCAAACTTACACAACTTTACAACGTCACCATTTCCAAATTCAAATTCAAAAACACACACATGGCATTTGCCGCGTTCAGATACCTAGTCATCAACAACAGATAAACAAGTCCAAAAGTAGAAAAAAATTACAAAGCTTTAACACCCGATACCAACCAGGAAAGGGCTAATTTCTAACAAAGTTTTTCTCTTATTAATTCCTTTCCTATCTAGATTCACACGAGAATTGTAGAAACCTGGAGCAGTTTGGGAATTGTTTTAGGATCATATGCACGTATGCATATGTCAATTTTTTTTTAGCTGTGCACTGGTATATTTTTATAGGCTTTAGCTTTATATACCTTAAATTTCCTATCAGTGTACATGTTCATAGAAAAATGTTTTCAAACTCTGAGCATCATAAACCTTTTTTGAGAGTAAAAAATGTTCTGTAGACTACTACTATGAATATATAATTGTCTCGGTGAAGATCCATATAGGGTGTGTTTGATAGCTCGGGTCACCCCAGCATGAGTTTCTCAACTGAGCCAAACTGACATTATACATGTTGGGCTGAGATTTTGTTATGTGTTTGGTGGCTTGTATGTGTTGAGACTGGGCTGAGATGAGATGCTCATGCTGGGGTGACCCGAGCTATCCTCATAGTAAGATACTAGATGTTCTTAACATTAGGAAATTCCGATCTACTGATAGTCTAAAGGGTTTGAACTACTTAGCCGGGGATAAAGTTTTGAGTAATGTAATCACGCGAGAGTAGGCGTTTTTATTTTGGGTCATGGCTAGGCTTGTAAAATTTCTAAAATCTTCACTTTAATCAAAAAGGTAAATCTTTTGACTTCTTTTTCATAGAACATTCGAAACTCACATTATGATGATAGCAGCTTGTCATGTCGATATTATATATACTAGGTAGGACAACCGCTCACTTTTTTTTTGAGTTTAAGGTGGTCGATATCCACTGCTCGAATAGATAGAATAGAATTGACCCAGTTTATAAGGGAAACCGGGTCCAAAAACCTTAAAAGCTGTACAAAAGAATCACACACACGAAGCGACCCATCGTCCACACGACACAAGTCGACCAAACGCCACAACACACACCGCCCGCTCCGGGGTCACTTTTCGTGCTTAATAAAAGGTCTCGGCCACACTGCTAGCGTGTGTCACTAGATCATTGGTTTAGTTGGACTGTTGGAGTTGGAGGTCGTCGCCCATGGAGGAAGAGGATTCCGCGCGGTGTCCTGGACCTTGAGGCGCAATTCGCCTTCTTCCGGTCGCAGCACCTGATGTAGTGCAATCTAGAACCATCACCATGTCAAGCATTCCAACACATCACAAGTCACCATGGATATCCAAGGTGAACTCATTCCTCTTAGAGAACTCAATTCCCACCCTTTTGGATGGTATACTACCTCATCCTCCGTCCCTTGATGATACTAGGTTCGCCACAACGACTACGGGTACACGAGAGGATGACCAAGGTACAAGAGGAATGAAGCCCGACAAGACGGTGGCTTGGAAGAGGAGAAGGAAGAAGAAGAAGGAGTTGCAGCTGGCGACACAGCCGGTACTACCGAGCAGGGTCGGTACTACCGCTACCCCGGTACTACCGCCCCCGCCCGGTACTACTACCTTAGCCAGGGAGCTACGGGCATCGCCGAAATTCATCCCAGCACTACCGCACCGAAGGCCCCGGTACTGCTGTGCGCTCGGTACTACCGCACCACCAGCCCCGGTACTACCGGACCAACTTCCACAGTCGGTACTACCGACCCAAGCCCGGTACGACCGACCTGATGCGTGCCTGCGTGCTGAAATGACCCTTGAGTCATGTAATCTTATCCTCCCACCTACCCCTTTGTGGTCAAACCTATAAATAGGCACCTACCCCTTCAGATCTAGGTTAGGTAAGATATGAGATAGAGTTGAGCTAGGCTCCTAGTGCCCCTTGGTGGATGCCTCCCCTTGTGGAGATGATTCCTCCCCTTGTGGACAAGATCCTTCTTGTGGATTCAAGACCTCTCCTTAGATCCTTCATCTATTGAGTTGTATCAAGGCCCCTTTCTTGTGCTTAGTGTTTCTTGGTTGGATTCTGTCGTGGTCGTCTCTCCCGCGGGATTCTACCGCCATGGTCTCTCCTCCCACGAATCTATCGAGCGCTTGACAATCTCTCCCTTTGGGATTCTATTGGACCGGTTGGACCTACCGGTGAGGGAAACGTGTCATTGTATCGTGTTTGTGTTCTTGTGTTCTTCGCGTTCTTCGTGTTCTTCGTGTTCTTGTGTGTGTTCGTTCACTTCCGCCGTCAATCCGGGAAGATCGGGCAACCCTAGAGGTGCACCCTTCACCATATGGTATCAGAGCATGGTTGCCACGAATTTGACTTGTGTTTCCACCCCCAAATCCACCAAATTTTTCTTTGATTTTGTCTAATTTCGAAAATTCCACCAAAAATAGACACAAATTGCTTTTGGGCCGATCTGAGATTTGAGTGCGTATTTGCAGGTTTTGATCCATAGATATATTGCTAAACTTGTTGATCTACCTTCCTTTGCATTCCCATAGCCTAATTCCATCATTTGGCCCTCCGATTTGTTGTTTTCCCGTCCGTTTTTCCGCCCAAATCGCGCAGAAATCGCGTCCCGAGCTCGGATATGAAAAATCTTGTGTTTGGCGGTACTACCGGGCATCGTACTGCGGTACTACCGACCTACTTTTCCCGGTACTACCGACCTACTTCCAGAGAACGAAAAACAGCATTTCAGTTTTACGGTTTTGGCCATATCTTTTGCATCCGGACTCCGTTTTTTGTGTTCTTTGGCTCGTTTCAAAGCTACGGACAAGACCTACATCACCATTGCGGAAGATCCAACATCCACCATCACCAAAATCCATGGGCAAGCATGACACTTCGACAACAACGGGTGAAGATCATTAACCAAAGGTATAAACATCACGAATCTTCTCCCCTTGCCATTCCTTTGTGAGCCACACTATATCCTTGCAATTACCATGTCCTATTGAGGCTAGCTCTTTATGATTGCTTGGGCTTTGCACATTTGAACCGTGTAGTTTCCGAGCGACCGTTGTATGTGCTAGTTCATATATCATATATCTTGTTGTTGGCATCAAAGAAGTGAGTGTGCAAAAGAGAAAAGAATCAAAAGAGAAAAGAAGCAAAACGAGCAAGAAAAGAAAAGAAAGAAACACCACTTGCCATATCTCTTGTAGGAAGCGCGCAAGCTCGATGGACATCTCGTAGGTGGTACATTTTGTGCAAATCTTGTAGCCCACCAATAAATTGCAATCGAGCTAGTGGCTCTCCTTGTACTTGTGCAACATGAGCTTATAGTCTTCGCTAGGATCATATGGTTCTTTAGCTCACTTTTGGTTGCATAAGTCCCATTTATCTCTCCGTGCGTGTGTTTCCTTGAACTACATTCCTATCTTTTGAGATTGACTTGCTTTTGCTTTGGGATCATCGTGGTTATCTACTTGTCTTTACAATATCTTGGTTTCCGGAATGGTTCGATTTGCTTTCCACCTACCATACCTACCTATCCACCATAAGACGTGTGTGTTTTGGAGTTTGCTTTTGGATACTTGAACACAAGCACTTTACTTTGTGATCGTTTCCTTTGGTTGTCCACGACGTCCAATACTATCTACAAAGGTGAGAGGTTGTGCTCTAGTTCCTTTCCACTCCACATATACACTTGTCTTGTGAGTTAACATGTCTAGGGAGAGCGAATCCAACTATGGAGCCGAACATGATGATGAGTACCCGATGAGCCACAATGACTATGATGCCTCAAGCATAGAGGACGTGGGGGAACTCTACACCGACTATGACCCCCATGACATGATGGAGCATCACCAAGACTTCCACTACCACGACTCCGACTCCGCAAGCGTGCATGAAATGGAGCATCACCAAGACTTCCACTACCACGACTCCGACTATAAAAGCATCAACGACATGGAGCGGTACCACGACTTCGACCAACCTTCATCATATGGTACCGACTTCGACTCCAACGACATGGTGGAGCACCACTACTACGACTACAACTCCGATGACATGGTGGAGAACATCTACGACTACCACTCCTCAAGCATGTGCGGCGACATCGACTACACCTTCGACTCCATGCAAGAGGAGATGGCACCCATCACCACCGTGTTCAAGAGCGCCACCACCAAGTTTAGTGGCACAACCTACTATGGTTCAAGCTCGCGACGGAGCACCGACAAGGCCACCATGCATTCATCCTATGGAGCTCCATCTACTTCAAGAAGGCGTCATGAGAAGAACATTGCCAAGAGTGCCACGCTTCGACACGCTACATCGACAAAAAGACGGCGCCACAATAAGTGCATCGACAAGGCCAACTCAAACCAAGGCCCATATAGCTCAAGAAGGCGCCACAAGAACGTTGCCAAGGTCGACCGCAACTTGTACAAGCTCCAAGACGACCTCACCACACTCGCCAAGCTTCGGAACATATCACCAAGCTCGAGTGGGAGCTCCAAGACAAGGTCACCAAAGCAACAAGCACGCCGACGTCGACATGAGGAGAAGCATCCAAACGATTTTCGACGTCATCCCTCCGATGAAGAACGCCAACAAAGACATGAGGAGAAGTCAAGACGGACGCCACGCCATCAAGCACCTACGCCTACACTCCAAGTTCAAGGTGCAACCTCCACATCCAAGATGGCGGCAAGTACACATACTATGGTGTCTCCTTCTAGTGTTGATGCTATTGTTGACGAGTTCATGGCCGACATTGACAAGTTCTTCGAGCAACGATCAAGCTCACGTCGACGCCGCAAGAAGCATGGCAACACTTGTGAGGACACAACCAAGACGGCGTCCTTCTCAGGCACTTCTCATGATAGGGTCTCTACACCAAGTGCCACTACCACATTGGCCCCCATATGGAAAGATGAAGACCTTCTATGCGACAATTGCCAAGGCCAAGGACATGACCCACGGGAATGCCCCAATCTCTTGTGCCCACTATGAAATAGAAATGGTCACATGATGTGGGAGTGCAATGTTGGTGAACAAGACGGTGACCACGACGATGACAAGATGGTCGAGCATGGGATTTTCCCTTCGACCAAGGAGGCGAGCATGGAGTATGCTATCACCTTCGACCATGGGTCAAGTGATGATGATGCCGAGCATGGGATGTTCCCTTCGGCAATGGAGTCGAGTGATGATGCCCCTCTTGTGGCATGCATCTTTGGAGGCGACGAGGTCGAGAAGGTTGAGCATTCAACCATGGTGGTGTATGGAGTTGAGGAATTCGAGCCTATTGATACGTCTCAAACGTATCTGTAATTTATGATGTTCCATGTTGATATTATACCAATTGTTACATGTTTTTATATACACTTCATAACATTTTTATGCATTTTCTGGGACTAACCTATTAACAAGATGCCACAGTGCCAGCTCCTATTTTCTGCTGTTTTTGTATTCCAGAAAAGCTGTTCTGGAAATATTCTCGGAATTGGACGAAACTTGGACAGAACCTTCTATTTTCCCGACACGTACACGGAGTCCAAAGGAGAGACGGAGGCGACCGAGGAGGCAGCCACGCCAGGGGCCGGCGCGGCCCCACCTCCTGCCACGCCGGGGGGTGGCGTGACCCCCTCGGATGCCTCCAGACGCCGCCCTTTCGCCTATATAATGCCTTCATCCAGAAAACCCTAAATACCCGAGCCTCCTTCCACGAAAAGTTTCGTAGCCATCGTCGTCAACCCTAGTTCGGAGGGTTCTGAAGCTCTTCCCGGCACCCTGCTGGAGAGGGGAATCATCACCGGAGGGCTCTACATCACCATGCCTGCCTCCGGAGTGATGCGTGAGTAGTTCATCCTTGGACTACGGGTCCATAGCAGTAGCTAGATGGTTGTCTCTCCTCCTTGTGCTATCTTGTTTAGATCTTGTGAGCTGCCTATCATGATCAAGATCATCTTATTGTAATGCTACATGTTGTGTTTGCTGGGATCCGATGAATATTTATACTATGATCAAGTTGATTATCAATCTATCTTATATGTTATTTATGATCTTGCATGCTTTCCGTTACTAGTAGATGCTTTGGCCAAGTAGATGCTTGTAACTCTAAGAGGGAGTATTTATGCTAGATAGTGGGTTCATGACTCCGGTAATCTGGGCGAGTGACAGCAACATCTAAGGTTGTGGATGTGCTGTTGCCACTAGGGGTAAAACAGCAATGCTTTGTCTAAGGATAATTGTATTATTTACATTATGCACATTACTTAATGCAAATAATCTGTTGCGTGCAACTTAATACCAACGGGGAACACGGATGTCAACCTGAAGGTGGATTATTAGTCATAGATGCTGTTGGATAACGGTCTATGTATCTTGTTGTAATGCCCAATTGAATATCATAGTAGTCATCTTGTCATATATATGCATTGTCATGCGCTCTCTATCCATCAATTGCCCAGCTGTAATTTGTTTACCCAGCATGTTAGTTATCTTTTATGGAGAGACACCACTAGTGAACTGTGGACCCCGGTCCATTCTTTTACACTGATAATACAACCAACTGCAATCATTGTTCCTTTTCATTCTTTGCAATTAAACACTATTTTCCACACCATACGTTTAATCCTTTGTTTACAGCAAGCCGGTGAGATTGACAACCTCACTGTTTCGTTGAGACAAAGTAGTTTGATTGTGTTGTGTGCAGGTTCCACATTGGTGATCAAGTAAACGGCGCCACCAACAACTTCAGAGGTGCCTTTTACTCCTACTGGATCTGACAACCTTGGTATCTTACTGAGGGAAAACTTGCTGCTGCACTGCTTCATTCCTTCCTCTTGGGGACTCCCAACGAACGTGTGCTTTCACGTCATCACCTATCCCTATGAGCTTGAGTTATGAGATGATACCAATCCCATGTGAGAATGAGAGCCACTTAGCCCACTTGAGTGAGAGTGAGTTGAGTGCCTCCACCATATGTGAGATTGAGTGCTCCAACTTTGAGGGAATGAGTGATACACCACATGAGTTGAGAGAGGTAGTTGATAGGTCTTGTAAGGCCAATTCGAATTCTAACAACTTACCCTCTACCTCTAGTGTGTTCTCTCATTGTGTGCTAGGTTCTATGGATGATAAGATGCCACCTC
Organism: Poa pratensis; assembly: GCA_947311845.1. Lineage (NCBI taxonomy): Eukaryota > Viridiplantae > Streptophyta > Magnoliopsida > Poales > Poaceae > Poa > Poa pratensis. Next base: position 40,513,511 of record CAMZMU010000094.1, read on the forward strand.
TCGACACGATGATGATTGAAATGGAGAAGATGTACATGCCGGATGATGAGGATGATGCCACCACATGTCTACATCAAGATGGACAAGTCGGCCACATGGAGGCCCCTACTACTTCAACACCTACTTCACATGAGCAGGACTACAAAGGTATGGGTGTTGATGTGACCATGATCCCACTAGTGGACATGATGAATGTTGATTGCTTGCATGAATTGGATGATTCTCTTGATGTCACATATGAAGCTTTCTTATTCCCTTGTGATACCTTGCCTCAAGACAATGTTGATCATGTGGATTACATGAAAACTTGTTCTTTCAAATGCTTGGTTTGCAATGATGAGTCCTTGATTTATAATGAGATTGCACCCATAGCTTTCCACATCTTGCACACACATGGTTTGCTTGGTCTTTGATGTGTCACTAGTACAGAACGACACATCGAAAACGGGCCAAAAACCCCTTCGGCAACGGAGAAAGGGTCCGTGTCCCCGCCTCTGTCACTGATGTGAAGGCCTTCATCGGTAACGGAGGCCAAAAACCGTTTCCGATGAGGTCTCCATTTGGCAACGGTTGTGCGCAGACCTCCGTTTCCTTAGTTTTCCTTCATCAGATACGGAGTTTGCCATCCACCCGTTTGCACTGAGCATTTCTCATATTTCGGTTATATGCCATAATACATGAAAGGCTGATTGCACAATGCACTAAAACGTTATTCAATTCATAACATAGAACAAATGCCATCATTACATTGGTATACAATAATATCACCGTTTTTTACAATTTGACTACAATCATATCTATCACACATTGGCATAATGTAATATCACCTATTACACTTTGACTACAATCATGAACTCTAAACCTATAAGCAACTAACCTAACAAGATGGAAGGCTGGCTTAATTAAGCCAGCGTTCCATCTTTGACTTGGAGCTCACCTTCTATGAGCTCTCGGTCGTCGCTGTACCCACTCCAAGACCAGTATCCACGAAATTTCCTTGCCTTAAGGTTTCTGGTTCTCGGAATGATACATTGGTACTTTTATGCAGTGTTGCCGAAATAAACTCCTGCGTGAAAGAAAAAAACTATTAGCGAAATGTACAAAATACATCTGGATATTAAAAAAATCAGTGGCTATTTTCCAGCAACTGCTTTGTTCGGTTGCCATTTTCGAGAAACTGCTAAGATCGACGGCAAATATCCAGGAACTGCTCTGTTTGGTGGCAGACAGTTCGCATTCCTTCCTTCTCTTCTTCCTCGTTCCACCCCAATCCCCCACCCGCCATGGACGACCGCAACAGAATAACAGAGACAACTACCGTCCGTACCCACGGCACCGTTCTGGAGGTGGTGTACACGAACGAGGAGCATACCGTGGAGCGGATCCTCGACAAGTACGAGGAATGGCTAGCAGAGGAGAAGCATCGGTTCATCGGCCTTGACATCGAGTACACCCGTAATCGTCGGCACATGTCTGTCCTGCAACTCGCCATGCGCCAGCATGTCCTCGTGTTCCACTGGTGCAAGTCCAAGAAGAATTGTCCAGAGTTGGGCAAATTCTTTGAACGCAAGAATATCACCTTCGCAAGCGTGGACATCACCAACGACAGCAAGGTGCTTTCTTCTGCCGGCTTCCACATTCCACCGGAGTACTACGTGGACATCCAACTCGTATACAAAATCAAGGGTGGAGACGAGAGGGACGGAATGGGTGATCTAGCGGCAGACCTCATCGACAAATCATACGCCAACATGAAGAAGGAGTTCCCATCCAACCAGCACGATTTTTGGGAGTGGATGCCGCTGCACAAAGTTAACCTCGACTACGCAGCAATAGATGGGTACGTGACCTACGAGTTGTATCGCAAGATCCTAACCTTGAAGGACAGGCTACGTCCAACATGGCAGGAAATGCTCTGCCCTAGGTGCAAGAATGCCCTAGGTGAATTGCAATAGGCTTTGGATGTGGGTGTTTAACTAGTTTGTACAGTTGGTGCTTTAACAATAAGTGTTTGTAATTATCAGAACATGTATGTGTGAATTTGCACTAGGAATTTGTTTATGTGATGAAATGCTCATACGTAGAACCTAGTTCATCGGCATCACAGCCGGTCACAGAAAGATTTATACCTTTCACCCGGCGGGAGAGGAGGTGCAGGCCTCTGCCAGATGCGCTGAGATGCTACCAGCGCGCTGCGACGCAATCACCTCCTCCTCCTTCTCCTTCGTCGACATCCACCTCCTCCTTCTTCTCCAGATCAGACACCACCTACAGATCCTCCACCACCTCCAGATCGGCCACTTCCTCCTCCAGATGGGTTTCTGCTGGTAGATCCGCCGGAGGTGCTGCACCACCACCTCATGAATGACCTCCTCCACATCGGCCTGGCTCAGAAGAAGCCGGGCATCACCGGAGGAGGAGGGCGTCAGATGGTGGCGCTGCCGCATCATTAGCGGACGCATGGCCGCCTCCAGATCGACCTTCCCCTCACGAAGGGCTGCCGCTAGAACGGTGCTGCCGCGGCTCGATGGCCGGATCTAGAAGCGCCGACAGAGGAAGCCATTAGAGAGAGTGAGGAGAGTTGAAAGCCACAGTGTGCGGCGGCTAGGGTTGGAAGAGAGACAAGTGAGAGAGTGATAATGAGACCGAGCCGGCAGTATATATAAGCGCCACATTGGCAACGGACATTTTATATAACCGTTTCCATTGATTTTACACCAGCGAGAGAGTAAACTTACTAACAGGTACTCTAAATTACATATGAACGCAGAGACCACTTAGCAGCTAGTGCTACTACATACGGACTTGATAATGAAGTAAACGATTACATATATGCTACTACTAGCTAATGCTACTACTAGCAGCTGCTGATGAAGACTCGGGCTCGTCGTCGCTGTACACGAGTGCGTCCCTCCGGCATAAGGTACCGTCGAAGATCTTGATGAAGAACCCGTTGTCGCCGTCGAACTCGAAGCACAAAAAGTGCCCCTGCTCAAGCTTGTACGCTTGGGCGAATGACTTCCATCCCTGGCCGAGGTACAAATTCCCCCCGGCACTCACGGCCGTCTTCACCGCCCAGCTGCCGTTCTCGCAGTCCTCCATCTTCAGATGCATGGTAGCTGCCACCATGCCTTGGAGCTTCTCTGCGAACGCCCTCGGGAGCCTCAGGCGGCTCTCGATGCCCTTGTACAGGATAACCAAGAACTCGAAGCCGCGCAGCTCCGGGGACATGTCTTCAGAGGACGGTGAGGGCGACACCGACGGCGTGGCATTGCGGCTGCGCCCCCTACCACGGCCGCGCCCTCGTCCACGGCCGCGCCCACGTCCACGGCCGCGACCGCTGATGGTACCTCTCGCCGGGGACATGTCTTCAGAGGACGGTGAGGGCGACACCGACGGCATGGCATTGCCGCTGCGCCCCCTACCACGGCCTCGCCCTCGTCCACGGCCGCGACCGCTGCTGGTACCTCTCGCCATGGATTTGGACGGAGGGGATCTGGCGAAGTTTGAATAACTATAGGCGATGGACTGGGGCTTCAAAGAGACCGCTGCTGGTACCTCTCGCCATTTATACTCGCGGGTCTGCTCCGCCCACCTCCCCATCTGCCCATTCGCTAGCCTCCACGTATCAACATTTTCAACGGTTGGAAAATTCTATCCGTTACCATAGAGGCAAATATTGGAAACGGACAATTTTATTAACCGTTGCCAATATAATAGGTGACGGAGATTGGAAAGGGTCCGTTGCCAATGTAGGCGGGCCTGGTCAGGTTTGTACGCACCGGCCGCGCGGAAAGCGCGATTCTCCGTCGCCTAACACCTGCCGTTTCCATAGAGGGGTATCCGATGTGTCGTTCTGTACTAGTGTGTAGGTCGTACCTTTGGATGAGCCTCCACGAGTTGTTTCAACCACGCATTCCTATGACGGAAGATCTTACACGAAGAGCACATCAGCATCTTGCTAAGGTGACTTCCTTCTACATAAGCGCTCATGCGATGACCTTCAAGAATTGGCTACTCTTTGAGTGTTGTTTCGTCTTCCTTGTGAGTTTTGTAGGTTACTTGAAAGGCGAAGAGACATTGAAGAAGTGCCACATCATTTCCATCACGCACGACTACATGGTGAAACCCACGACAAGGTCTACACATCTACCTCCTTGCCATGATGATGACGAGCAAGAGTCGAGGACGACTCTTTTTGAAGGGGGGGGGGGGGAGATGATGTAGTGCAACCTAGGACCATCACCATGTCAAGCATTCCAACACATCACAAGTCACCATGGATATCCAAGGTGAACTCATTCCTCTTAGAGAACTCAATTCCCACCCTTTTGGATGGTATACCACCTCATCCTCCGTCCCTTGATGATACTAGGTTCGCCACGGCGACTACGGGTACACGAGAGGATGACCAAGGTACAAGAGGAATGAAGCCCGACAAGACGGTGGCTTGGAAGAGGAGAAGGAAGAAGAAGAAGGAGTTGCAGCTGGCGACACAGCCAGTACTACCGAGCAGGGTCGGTACTACCGCCACCCCGGTACTACCGCCCCCGCCCGGTACTACTACGTTAGCCAGGGAGCTACGGGCATCGCCGGAATTCATCCCAACACTACCGCACCGAAGGCCCCGGTACTGCTGTGCGCTCGGTACTACCGCACCACCAGCCCCGGTACTACCGGACCAACTTCCACAGTCGGTACTACCGACCCAAGCCCGGTACTACCGACCTGACGCGTGCCTGCGTGCTGAAATGACCCTTGAGTCATGTAATCTTATCCTCCCACCTACCCCTTTGTGGTCAAACCTATAAATAGGCACCTACCCCTTCAGATCTAGGTTAGGTAAAATATGAGATAGAGTTGAGCTAGGCTCCTAGTGCCCCTTGGTGGATGCCTCCCTTGTGGAGATGATTCCTCCCCTTGTGGAGAAGATCCCTCTTGTGGATTCAAGACCTCTCCTTAGATCCTTCATCTATTGAGTTGTATCAAGGCCCCTTTCTTGTGCTTAGTGTTTCTTGGTTGGATTCTATCGTGGTCGTCTCTCCCGCGGGATTTTACCGCCACGATCTCTCCTCCCACGAATCTACCGAGCGCTTGCCAATCTCTCCCTTTGGGATTCTATTGGACCGGTTGGAACTACCGGTGAGGGAAACATGTCATTGTATCGTGTTTGTGTTCTTGTGTTCTTCGCGTTCTTCGTGTTCTTCGTGTTCTTGCGTGTGTTCGTCCACTTCCGCCGTCAATCCGTGAAGATCGGGCAACCCAAGAGGTGCACCCTTCACCAGCACCGCCACCCGGTAAACGCCGCCGCCCACGCGCTGCTCGCCGGCCCCATCCTCTTCACCAACCTCCTCATCCTCCACTTCCTGCCCCTACCTTCCCCGCTCGACCCGGCACTCGCCCTCTCCCTCGGCTACGTCGCCGCCTACCTCCTCGTCGACCGCCGCGCCGGGGCCCTCGCCGGGCTACTCTTCCTCGCCGCCTGGGCCGCCAGCCGCACCCTCGCTGCCCGCGTTGGCTTTGCGCTCTCCTGGAAGGTCGTGCTGGCGACGCAACTCTTCTGTTGGACCTGGCAGTTCCTCGGCCATGGCCTCTTCGAGGTAAGCGATTTGTTTTCCGCGTATCCACAAGTTCCTGGCAACCTAACTAGCTATGACGACATTGGTTGACGATTACTTGCTGAATCTGGTTGTTCTTACTTCTTACAGAAGAGAGGGCCAACTGTGATGAACTTCCTGAGGTGTTCTTGATGGAGCCATTCCTCATCTTGCTACAGGTAAACATGAACTAATAATTAAATCTTGAAAGTAAAACAAATCATGTGCGTATATGAATGTAGAAAAGATGACATAATCAACTAGGAACTGAATCAACTTGGAGTTGTTAATAGTACTCAGTAGCATATGTTGGTCTTGTGTGCACAGATACTCAACAAACTGTTTGGCTATGAGCCATACCCTGGATTCAGCAAGAACGTGGACAAGAAGATGGAGGCTGATCGCAGGGAGAGTAGAGAACTCAAGCAGAGGAAGATCAACTAATCAGATTTGTACCGGTCGATGGGAGGATACATGGAATCTTATATAAGTAGCAAACTCTCCCTACCATTTGTGTTGTTGATGCATTTTGTTTTAGAAATGTATAATAAATAAACTGCAGAACTTTCTGAACACGACGATGATGTTCCGTTGGAACTTCTTTTACCAGTCGCCAGAAAGAATATGCATCCAGATTTTACCCGCTAAATCCTCTACTAGACAATTCGTCGAACACTTGAGCAAGCAGGGATGCAAAAACGGCTGGGGAAGTGGAGAGAAAGCCGCACCAGTCCGCTTGGTTAGTTGAAGTTCGTGAGCAAGCCGGTGGCGGAGACAGGACTTCAACTCTGTGTAGTTAAATACACATATTTGTATCAAAAGTCAAACCATATAAGGTTTGACCAAAATTTTAGAAAAAATTATCAATCTCTACAATGTCTAATCTTATTAGATACATTATTTGAATATATTTTTTGTCGTATTAGTGTAGTATTATAATTATTAATAGTTTTTTTATAACTATGCTCAAACTTTAGATGGCTTGAGTTTTGACAAAATTTATATGCCTTACTTTACGAAACAGAGGTAGTAGCATATTTAGACAAATAATTAATGTCGTGCGAGCATGTGCTTATATGGCATACTATAGCTCTTCATGTTTCAAATGATTCTTCTCATCATCCAAAGCTTAGGAGTACACTCTATTTCACTTCCTACAATCTCCAAATTCGTCCAAAGTTCCGCAACATCGCTCGGAGTATCAACTATTGTGCTAATTCTACTCTTGCATGTGAAAACTTGCATACACTTAGGAGAGGTTCTCGCAAATCCTGAAAGCCAAAGGGTAGAATTTCAACATTTTCCATTGTTTGGAGTTGCTCAAATGTCATCCCAAATGGGAGTCGAGGAATGACGATGCTCCACCAAACAGGCACAGGAGTGATAGTTCATCTTCTCAAGATCCCCAAGATTATGATGACGTAAGAGAAGGGAGAGGTGAAGATGGTGATGATGATGAAGGGCGAGAAATTAGAGCTAGTGATCCTACTCCAGGCTCTAGCAATGATAGGCCGAAGTGATGGAAGAGGGCCAAGAAGAGGGTGAAGAAAGAAGTTGAAGCGGCTGCCATGAGGGAGAAGATTGATGAAGATGAAAAAGGTGTCCGCCGATAAGGCTCTCCAAGCTAGGGTTGAGCTTGCAGAGAAGAAGTAACAAGAGTAGACGACACACTTGGAGGTGATGAAGGAGGGGTTGATGAAGCAAGAGGAGTACGAGGCCCATTTGGAGACAATGAAGGCCCGCAAGATTGCATTTCGAGGAGCATATGCTTCTTCTCAAGGAGACGAGGTTGAGGCAAAATGCCAACAAGATGGTCAGAGACCTACAAGAAGATGAGGTGCAAGAATTTGAGGAAAACAGGTCGATGATGATGAATACAATCATACAAGGGAGATGGATGAGAAGGTTGTTCAGATATCTTGGCTTCGAGTGCACGGTCCTCCGGTGGTGATGTGTGATGCTCATGGGAGCTGTTTGATAAACTATCTTTATCTTCTTTGTTACTTGTGATATGGTTGTGATGCTTCCGGGACTATCTTTATATGTGCTTTGGCGATGAACACTTGTGATGATATTTAAGTCTATTTCGGTTGATGAATGATTTAAATATTTCATTTTGATGTTTATATATATCAATAGATCTTGTATGATGAAATAAATGAAAAATGCTAAAACTGAGTTAGGGCGTCTAACTTTGCACACAATTGCAAAGCCTACAAAAACTGTCAAGAACTATTAAGAGGAGCATGTAAAACCTTTATAGAGACCCAAAATTTAGGGTGACTACTTGCAAGTTTTTGCAGTCACAAGATGCAGTTGTATATTTGTTTGCCTTCACGCGGCGAAGAAGTCGAGATGGCTTCCCTAGTGTTAAACTGAACTACCGTAAGAAAAGGCATGAAATCGACCGACATAAAGTACTTTACCTGTCACACAGAGCCCTATACATCGGTGGGGCACTATCAGGTTTGGAGTTTTGACCGCTTCTGATACAGACAGTGAGCGACGTGTTATCCCGATGGAATACGGAGCGGCCCAAGACGTACCTCAAGGAAAGGTAATTGGCCGTATGGTGCCATCAAGAGGTCGTGCATCTTCACAGCAAGGCACCGCGGGTATCAACCAATGCTGTAACTGCCAGTCTAGAGATCTTTGGCACTTGTTTCTTCTACTTTGTCTCTACGTTTCCTTCTGCAGTGCGGTGGCATCAGAAACTCTCAGTGCTCTCTGCTACAGTACAAGATATTTTTTTGCGCGAACACGCAAAAGGCTTGCGCGTCGACTTTGATAGATAGAGAGAAGAAAAGCGAGCTACAGCGATTCCGGCATCAGAATGATGCGGATACAAACGTGCTGGACGTGGCGGGCTAACCACACAACAGAGCACGAAACGAACAGCGCCCACTAGCCTACCGGACTACTCCCAAATATAACTCAGCCCAGCAGCACCGGCGAGCTTCCAAAGCTCAACCTCGGCGACAATCCTACGGCAAACCAAGGTTACCATCTCCGCTGATCGCTGGAAAACCCTGCCGTTTCTTTCTTTCCAAAGCGACCAGACAACGAGGAGAACAAGGGAGTCGAACCCCTTTCGAGATTGCGGCGGCGCCCGCCGCCTAGCATCTGGCCACCACTCGATCAGGGAATCACCATCCCTCGGGACGAGCATGTCTAGGTTGCAACGATGGAGCACCTTGGTCCACACCTCCCGGGCAAAAACACATCCAAGAGCTAGATGGTCCGCTGTCTCGGGGGCCTGATCGCAGAGTGGGCAGGCTGTGTGAGAGGTAAGCCCATGCCTCAGCCTTCGGTCCGCCGTCCAAATCCGCCGCCGCAGGGCGAGCCAGAAGTGGAGTTTGCACTTCGCCGGCGCCCATGCCTTCCAGATGGCCTTCCCACAAGGGAAAAATTCAAGCCCAACAAACAAAGCGCGGTAGGCGGAGCGGGCCGAGTACTCGCCAGAGCTCGTCCACTTCCACACCACGCGATACGCAACTCCCGGCGTCAAGGCAACGGCCTGCAGATCATCCACCAGGGTCAGAAATTGGACTAGAACCGGGATGGTCAGCGGCCCGGTGATGTCATGAATCCAGCATCTGTCGATCATCGCCTCTGCGACAGTTCTCGTCGGCCTGATATGCGGTGATACAGCAGCAAAGAGGGCAGGTGCGGATTGCGCAAGAGACATAGAGTTAGTACAAGATATAAGATAAACAGCAAAGCTAAATGATACAGTGATACGAGCTTTGTTGCAACTTGCGACTTCGGGGAGGAATGACAGACATCGAGAGTTTAGAGGATCGGCGAACTTTCTCTCCATTATAGAAATGAGTTAGGTACTCCATCATTTATGCCTTCTGTTCTTTATGCATGTCAGTTTTATCTTTTAGATTATGCATTGCATTTTATAAGTCAAATCTGTCATTATTTGGATCTTAGTCAACGATATTAATAAGACAAAAAAAGGTACTACCAAGCACAAAGTACAGATGCAAAGTTAGAAATTACAGACAAAGCACAGCAATAACTTCTATCAGCCTAACTTGCAATATCTGTTAAAATTAAACAAGAATATACATCATAGCTGCCATAAAAATCATAGATATTGCACACAGTATAAAGTTTGGGGATGAATTAACTTCAAGCATTTGTACGTACTGGCGTACTGCATATTAATCAGCGCATAGCCTACTCCTGTAGTTTCCAAATACATTGCATATTAAATTTGGTAAAGTTTGACCAAATATATATAAAGAAATATCAACTTTTGCAACACCAAATGCATACAATCTGGTAGTATATTTCATGATGGTTCTAATAATGTTGATTTGACATTGTAGATATTGATACTTTTTCTATATAATTGATAAAAATTAACGAAGATGAACTTTGACCAAAACTAATATGCAATCCTAGGAGGATATGTAATCCAAACTCTCTCTTTTCAATGAAACGAAACGCAGAAGTCTTTTTCTCGAAAAAATGTGCAATGTATTTGGAAATGGAGGGAGCACCTGCAAGCAGCATACAAAAAGGATTGCCGAACCACCCGGTAGACAAAATAACTGATCAGTATGGCTTAACCACCCCTCCCTCATATTGACTGGAAACATCCAAAACTGAGTCCAAATGACTTTAAGACGATCCACCCCCTAATCAAGCAACAGACGAGAACAACTCCAGGAAAAATAATTATTACCTTACCCTATCACCAACCTGGAATTGGTGTCTCTGTGGGGGTCCAATCACCGTGAAGTTATTGCAGCTTTTAATTCATGGGCCATGCCAATTGGACCTAGATGCTAAACTCACTCTCAACTCAAGTCACTTGTTTCTTACTCTTTCCTTACATTCTGTTGATCAGTGAGAAGCTGTACATCTACTTGCACCAAAACAGAAGCATCAAGTGGGCATTTATGTCATGATAAAGCATGGAAAATTCAGAGCTCACACCTTTGTATCATGCTAATGATTTATAGCTCCAACTTACTTTCTCCTCGTGCTCTATTTATCAGTCAGCTCCACTACACTCAGTTGTCTGCTCTTGGCTTCGGAAAGATAGCATCTTACACTACTCCAATGGGGCGATCACCATGCTGTGACAAGATCGGCCTAAAGAAAGGTCCATGGACACCTGAGGAGGACGAGAAGCTTCTTGCTCACATCGAAGAGCATGGACATGGGAGCTGGCGTGCATTGCCTTCCAAGGCCGGTAAGTCTAGAAAAAGCTTGAATTTCATCCTGTTGCAATAAAACAAAGGCGTCCATGGAAGTTAGTGGGAATTCGATCAACATCTTGCAGGTTTACAGAGGTGCGGCAAGAGTTGCAGGTTGAGATGGACCAACTACCTTAGGCCAGACATCAAGAGGGGCAAGTTCAGCTTGCACGAAGAACAGACCATCATCCAGCTTCATGCACTTCTTGGTAACAGGTATGTAACAGTGATGTAGTTTACTCCAGATTGTTACAGCGTAGTTACCCACTTAAGTTCCCTTCAGAGTAGAAAAGATCATTAATGTCTTACCTGCATTCCTTTTCGTGGCTAAGATCAAGTGCAGAGCCTGATGTTGTCAGACTGCTATCTGCCCATAGTAATCATGCATATGCATCCACTCCCATCACATCTGATAGCGAAATAGGAGATGAATAATGTATCTATATGGTAGAAAACTGAAAGTGGACGTGGTGGTTAATGAAGGGACCTATCCGAATTTTGATATTTAAACACGTAAGAATTAGGTGCTTCAGTTTCTGCTTAGTCAAATTCATCCTTCGTAGCTCAAAGTTTTTCTTTTGTGCATGCATCTTACTGCAACAATTTATTGTGTTGCATGCACCAAGTATTTGCATTCGCATTCTGTCAACTCACTTTCCACCCAAGCTCCGTGCATTCACAATTCTCCTGATTTCTTCACTCCAAACAAAGAATTTTGGCACTCTGTATCTGTTGTCCACCAATATTTATGCAAGAAGAAGTGTTCCTCTTTATGCTCAGCTCACAAGCTTGCTTCCTGCAACTATTCAGGTGGTCTGCCATCGCAACACATCTATCAAGGCGCACTGACAACGAGATCAAGAACTATTGGAATACCCACCTCAAGAAGAGACTGGCCAAGATGGGGATAGACCCTGTCACCCACAAAGCCACCAATGGAGCTCTCATAGGCACCGAAGACGTCAAATCAGCCAAGGCCGCAGCCAGTCTCAGCCATATGGCCCAATGGGAGAGCGCCCGCCTTGAGGCTGAGGGGCGCCTAGCTCAAGAATCCAAGATGCGCACGGCAGTTTCTATACCAACTTCAATCCATGCGCAACCAGCAAACCCGCCTGACTCAACTGCTTCCCTATGCCTTGGTATGTTGCACGCATGGCATGGTGAAAAGCTAGACTTGGAGTCACCTACCTCCACGCTGACGTTCATTGGTAGTAACAGTGGCATGCTGCCTACCAAAGAGGCCAGCAGCCTAGGGATCTTTGAAAGCAACTCCACGATGTGGAAACAGAGAAGTGATGAGCTAGAGGGCGACGGAAACGAGTGGAAGTTCCTCAGCAAGCAGCAAATGCAAGGACAGGAAGGCAATGAGAAGGGAGGAGAAATCAATGGCTGTGAGGAGCCATGGTTCCCACGGCTGGTCAGTGTCGCAGCTGGCTTCACGGACATGCTGCTTGATGGATCCAGCGTGCATGATACATCGGAATGCTGGGGTGAGTCCAGCAATGGCCAAGCTGAGCACAGCAGCCAAGTCTCCGGAGATGGAGAGAGCAACAACTACTGGAGTGGCATCCTCGGCATGGTGAACTCAGAGCTGTCATCCCACCCATCCCCATTGCTCTAGGGCAGAGGTCCTCTGTAGATTGTTTTTTGGTAGGACTTCCAAGAAGATCCACTGAATCATCCGAAGTCAAAAGAAAATAAGAAGAGCACAGCATATCAACGCTACAAGTCTGCAACTACTTCAACAGTTTGCGCCCTCTTCATGTGTAGCTAAATAATTAACTACTGTGAGGATGCAGTAAATAAACCATATTGCTTTCTGCTACCGACTTTTAATTGGTGTAAGAAGAACCCAAATAATTAGCTACTGTGAGGAGTAGCATCCAGGACCATAACAGACTACAATTAATGACCCAAGGACTTCACAGTTGTTAGTTCAACGCCCAAGTTGCCATGTCTCCCTTACTTTGGGATCAAACCCAGAATTATTGACCGGTACTGTGCAGATTAAGTTTCGGTCCCCTAAGAGTCATTTTGGATATCTGGTTTAAAATGAACAAGGGAAAAAATCAACACTGAGATTTTGGAGTTATTCAGTAAAGACAAAGTCCAATTTGAGTTCTTCGCTCCATTTAGATACACACCGCAAGGAATGGACAAATTGACTCGACAAAAAATTTGTCGGCATTATTTAGTGTCGAGCAAATGTAGAAACTATCTATATCAAATATTATAAACCTATAATTTCAGTAACAAATTATTAGTTAAAACCTAAAAGTGGAACAGTTACAGGAAGCATGACAAGATGAAAAGGCACAAAGATGCCCACTAGGGCAGTGAAAGGTTAAGATCAAACTACATGAGTAGCTTTATTTGAAGATCTGTGTGAGGAAACACTTAGTGATAGTGGGAAAAAAGAGAAGAAAATAAAATGATCAATACATGTAATACTGCACAAAATATAACACATGGATATAAGAGGTGACTATTCACTCAAGAGAAATAGACAACAGAACTTCCAACCTAAACTAAATGCCCAGTATATTATTATGATAGGGGAGTACCTCAACTCAAGTACATCAAAGAGAGAGAGAAAATAAGGATAGTGAAACCCATTCCCTTCCAGGGGCCCAGATCATATATATTGAACAAGGCCCTCCGGGGGACCGGGCACTGTGGCACTGCGTGGCCCGGGAGCTCTTGCCCCTTGTCGAGTCCAGTCTCCAAGGGGCACTATGGCAATGTACTTAATAAAGTACCGATTGGATTATCGATCCAATCTAGATTCCATTCATAAGATCCGACTATTTTTTATCTAGGAATTCTAGCGATATTGAAAAATAAGTGGAATAAATAAAGGGTTTATGACATACTGAAAGAGTTTATTTGTACTGTAACAGCATGGTGACATTGTGTAGAGTAGAGAACATGTGAATATACTAACTGGACGAGACAGATGAGGGAAGAAACAATTACCTAATAGCGAAGGAAGCAAGGACATCCATGACCCCATCGAAATAACTATGTAACATTGCATTATTCAAGATCGTGGTACAGGTTCTTCCATCTGCACATGGCCTTTCAGAAAGATCAACCCCTTGTGCTAGTGGAAGCTTGTACCATCTTGTTAAACACCTTGGTTGCCTCCCTGAAAATAAAAGCATGGGCGATCTGCTGGGAAGCAGACGTTTACCACATCCTTTTTGTGCCACTTACTGTCCGACTAACACATTGGCATGAACTGAACTTGTCAATGAAACTGAAGCATTTCACAAAGTTTGTGTGGCATATAGCTAGGAATTTATCCCTAATTTCAAATAAGGGCCAATAGCTGCACAAATCATGGAGCTTTTAATATGGATAATTAGATACTGCAAACTATTGCTCTGAAGCTATGGCGATTCAATCGAAATGCAGGCATTAATTTGCAATCAGATTAAAGATTTCATGCATACGTGGAAATTCTTTCATTAAATTTGTAGGCTCTAGTTTGTTGAGTAAATTTTCAACCTTTACAGACAAGGTAAAATTTCAAAATATAGCCATAATAGAACCCTATAGGTTTGGAAAAGTATAGAAGCTAACAGCTATTGCTTTCTGTGCGAAAGAATTAGCATTGTAGGATAGAAGCACCAGTGCCAAATAAGGCACCTGAAAAATCCACTCAGGTAAACTGCCATGATATTATGCATACCTTTATATGACTGCATAAAGGCCCTTAGAAAATATTCACTTTTCATTACAGGCATCTAATTCGTCGAATACCATTGTCAATAACCTTTTCTACCATTATATGTAAGTTGTGAAAACTGAAAAAAGGATACACATACCAGGAGGAAGAATTAAATAGTGAGAAAATAGATGCTGGTGTCTTGCTAGGTTAGTAAATAGGGCAGCTGTTATAACTATCAAATCCAGACAAGCCTATGGACCAATACCAACCTGTGTGCATCATACTATTTACATAGGCTCTAGTGGCCTCTAGTTGAACCAACAACCGATATTAGATTGTACTAGCAACAACAGACAAGAACTCATGGAAATTTGTCAGTACTTTAACCCCTACAACATGCACATGCTACAAAGTTAGCGTGACTATACAGTTGATATCATGTCAAGCTGGAAGGTTGCCGACAATATAAAGCTAACAGCTATTGCTTTCTGTGCGAAAGAATTAGCAGAACATAAAGAAGAGTACAGCAAATGACAAATGATAAGAACAGACCCTACAAAACAATTCACAAAGATCTTTCACGATATTTTCGTTCCAAAACTGCCACACATCACACAATAAATTATACAGCTACAACAAGGAGGTTAACCTGAAAATCTGATAATGTGTACCTTCTGCAGTCAGCATTGTGCTACGAATGGAGGCATGCACACAACAAATATCTACGATGCGATATTAGTTCAACTAAAGGCATTGTGTTTTGTATCTACCTTTACTGGATATTGCAGACATTGTAATGTGCATATGGCGCTTTTAAAACTTGAAGCACATCACAATAGCTATGATGATAAGATATTAGTTCAAGTATGGAATAGCATTATTGGCTATTTCAAATTACTGGGGAAGTGTTTTTGTATTTACCCCAAGGTTTTCGAGTCGGCGAGTCGACGAGTTGTTCAGGGGTAGCGACTCTTGACTAGTCACTAGTCAAGACTCATGGTAGACATGAGTAGTTTAGCAATAGGTACTATAAAATTACCATATTATATGTATAACTGTATATAACTATATACTTATTAATAGTCTATAATACAACCTGGGCATCTCCATACAGTGTCCAAGCAGTTTTGGCTGGGGGGGGGGGGGGGGAATTGGGGTGATCTAGGTTTCACGGGGGAGCTGGGCAAGCAATATTAGAAAAAATATGACGGGCGGGGCCAACTTTAAGTCGTTCTTTGACTCAAAAACCTGGACTAGTCGAGACTAGTCGATTGAGTCGTTCGACTCAACCAATTAGTCGAGTCGAGATGCTGAGTCGGACTTTATTTTGCAACTCATCAACTAGTCGCTCGACTCAAAAGCCATGATTTACCCATGCTGGATATTGCAGACACTGTAATGTGCATATGACGTTATTAAACACTTGAAAGCTAGCACACAACACGGTTGACTTGCATACTGAAAAGTGAAAAGTCAGTCTAATTGTGGTCTTACCATGTTATGCACTACATGTAGGGATAACTATGCAGGTTACAAGATACATCATCTAAGGACAATACAAAATCATGTCCATATGCAACAGCAAAAATGTATAGGGGTTTCCTATTTCCATTCATACAAACCATATTCATATGCATATATTTAGTAGCGTGAAAGTGTGTACGAGTTCAGATTGACAGTATATCAGAAAACCCAAAAAAGGTACAAGTACTAATGCTGCTGGACATTGCATCAGCCATGGTTCTAAGTCCAGTCTGTTCATAAACAGCTCATTATTTACACATATATAGATAATGAGCTTTTCAAATACGATTTCTTCCCTGAATGGCTGAATCTAGTACTTCCTCCGTTCAGTATTATAAGATGTTTTAACTTTTTTACGATATCTAAAACATTTTATAATAGTGAACGGAGGGAGTAGCACATATGTATTTGCGTTATTTTGGCATTTTAAATAACCTCATCTTGTCAGATGCAGATGGATTGGAGAAATAAAAGGTCATATCCATATCCATTTTTTGGTTGAAAAAATGTTTTTAAATCTCTGTTAGTAGAAACCATATCCATATGCATACATGTAGCAGCGTGAAAGTGTGGATACGAGTTCAGCTTGACAGTATATTAGATAGATATCTTACCAAACAAATGGTACAAATACCGGTGGACATTGCATCAGCCATGGTTCTAACTGTAGTTTGTTCCAACTCATTTTTTACACATACACAGATATTGAACAGTCAAATACGAGTTACCTCCTTGAAAGGCTGAATCCAATAATACATAGGTATTTGTAATCTGTTGGGATTTAAATATCCTGACCTTGTCAGATGCAGATGCAGATGGATTGATTTGGTGATTATCCCTTTCTATCCATAAAAACTCAAGAGACATAGATACATAGAACATACAAGTATTACAACAGAACAAAAAAATGCACTGGAAAGTTAATTGATACTGTGGTGGAACTATTCCAATTTCTGCATCTAACTCATGACAACTGAGTTCAGGTTGCTTCTTGAAGATTTTTATGAACTAAAAGCTGACAACCAATTCTCATTTCATGAGAAGATAATCTGGAAGTTGTAAAGGTAAGTAATCATCTTAGTTTTGGATATATCTGTTCCAACATATTGGCATGGAATCCTTGGTCATCATAATTGCTTGTAGCCCAGTGGACTCCTTGGAGGACAATTCTTGAACGACACAATTTATCATCATTGGCAGATCCACCCCTACATACTATAAATTCTAGATCCACTTGTGATTATCAAGATGTTTCCTAGCTAATATGTTGGTAAACCTTTTCAACCAACTGATAGTAAAACTTTATTAGGCAGAATATACAGTCAGTGGCCAGACAGGTTTCATTTGGTCTCGGTTACAGTTCAGGCCTAAGCATACCATTACTATTTTGCCAAACAGCATTGCTTCTCAAATGTACTTTAACAGAGGGTGCTTATTACTACACTACTTATTGTTGACCACAGATATGGGGGATAACAACATCAGAAAATCAAGAGCAATACAATTACATTGCGATCACAAAGCACTGAAGCGGGATGAATCAAGATGTTAAGTAAAACTAAATCAAATTTTGTCATGATAAGCATTATTATGAGCCAGGAAGAAGTTCCACATCAACATTTTGTGAAACATACACAAGACTCCTCACCTTACATGAGAACAGCATCACACTTCTCGAACCTCGGAAGACCCTGACCCTCTGAATATGCCATTCCAATTGCAGCCTCACCATCCTTCCCTACGCCCATGTAATACAGTCTCCAATCATACGGACCATCCATTTGCACCAAGCACGGGGAGCCGACCCCAGCAGCATCCCACTCATCATCCTTCTCCGATGGGTGGAGCACTGGCAACTCACTGCACCCCCTCCACCCCTTCAGCCCATCCTCTGACACAGCCATCCCAATGCTCACCCTCCCATTCCTATCGGAACCCTCGTACACCATGATGTACCGACCAGCAGCACGGTCACGGACAACATGCCCCTGCCGCACCCCGCCTTCGCTGAATGACCCAGGTCCACCTCCCTCGAGCACCTTCCCCACCCTCTTCCACCGGATACCGTCCCTGGACCTTGCCACCCCAATCGCGTGTCTCCGTGACATTTCATCGAACGAGTGGTAGTACATCCGGAGGTCCCCGTCGGCGTGCATCACCACTTTCGGAGCCGACGCGCAGCGCTTCTCCCACCCTTGAGGGTAATCCTCCCCGACGCCGAGAAGCGCACCGGTATGGTGGTCCCCCTCGATGCGCGCCCAGTGGCGACCGTCCTGGCTAATGGCGAGGCCAGGCAGCGCGCCGACGTCCGCGGCAGGGAACGGGGACGCAAAGCGCTCGTCGTTGGAGCCGGTGTAGTAGAGCCAGTACACGGCGGAGGACGGGAAGGGGCGGGATGATGTGTCGGAGCCAGAGATGACGAGGACGTCGGCGGGACGGATGACGGCAGTGTCGAAAACCCACCAGTCGGTGGAGGGCAGCAGGGGGTCGGGCGCGACGGGAGGGCTCCAGCGCAGGCCATCGGGAGAGGTGGAGAGGGCGACGCGCGCGCCGGAGTGGTACCAGAGAAGCCAGTCACCGGCAGGGAGGCGCTTGACGACGGGGGAACCTGCGCCGCGGAGGAGGAGGCCGCGGGAGACGAGAGGCTGTTGAGTTGGAGCGTGGCAACGGAGAGGTGAGGCGGGTAGGCAGCGCGGCGGTGAGGGGAGAGCGGCCGGGAACATGGCGCCGCCAGGTGAGAACGTGACACGCATCGGTTGTGTGCAGTGGGATTGGGAGGGTTGGTGGCGGACGCGAGAAGCGGGTGACTGGGGCCTTCTCCTCGTGGGAAACTGGGAATACGCAATTTTTTTTTTCTTTTCACACATTGTACGCCCGCAGGTACATTACTTTACTTTTTTTTAAGGTAATACGTTTCTCATTTAAAAATAAAGAACAAGATATAAACCTATGTGACAAACGAACGCATATCTTTTCTTCGGCACCACCGTATCCGCCACCAAAGAGAAGCGAGACAGATCACCTCTTCACCCGAGCTCGACGCGGCTCCATCGCTGATCAGCAGATTTTCGGACCTCCAAACTAGTTTGACATAGGACAAACCATTGTCGCTGAAAGAATCAGACTGGGGCAGCACGACCCGGACACGCCATCAAACTTCAGAACCGGCACCCCGCACGACGACGTCGGAGTAGGAAACCAGAACCGTCAAAATCCAACCACAAACCCAGCACAAGGTGCACCATCTTCCATCTGTCAGTAGCAGAGACAACCGTCTGCACGTACTCCTGGACAAATCCTCTCTGCTCCACCATGGCGCTGGAGACCACGCTGCAGCAACGGGGACAGAGCAAGAGGAAAGACTCATCTGATGAAGTCGTCGCCGCCTCGCCGACACCATCCAAGAACAAAAAATCCACCGATATCGGCAAGCACACGATGCCACCAACTCCGAGACGCCGACATGAAGGTGTATTGATAAAAGTACGGATACAGAGATGACATGAATACAAGCAATATAAAACTAGGAGAAAACAAGCAATTAAACTGCTGCAAACCGCCATCACCGCAACTACCAAGCATCCACATCTTCCGCCGTCGCCGGAGAAGAATAACCCAGCAGTTGGTCCACATCTTGACGCTGAAGAATCTCCTTGTCATGAGGCGTTAATGAACTGCAATAGCCACCAGCCCTGTAAGGCTGGATCTATCCCGATAAAGAACATCGACCGGAGGAGCCCTCCAGTCTCCTTTAACGTCGGATCCGGGGCCAACGCCATCCTACCCTTATAACAGGCAGCCGGATCCACCACCATCTTCCGCGGATCCACAACAGTCAGCACCGCCGTACTCCAAGAGCAGCCCTTTCCCGCCGTCACGCCTAGACGCAACGTCAGGTTGAAACAGCTCCAACAGTTCGGACTCCACAAGCCTCTCGCCGACGCCAGCAACACCTCCGACGAGCAGTAGCAAGGGCTGGAAGATCATAATTCCTACGAGCACCATCGGCATCAGCCCCACCATGACGCCGATGGAGGAAACACAAAACCTAAAAAACTTAGAACGAAAACACCACACGAACGAGAGCCAGAGCTCCCCTCCCCTCGTGCCGCCAAGACGATGAGCGGAGGGGAAGGGGAGCGGCGGATCGCGGCGGGAAACTCTTACATCTTGAACGCGATGGTGCTCTGGTATCGCCACCGTATTTTCTTCCGTGTGGAGGCGTGGAACAGCGTAGCCTGGTGGCCATTCGGGCGTGTGCGTGCGGGCGTGGGAATAGGCAATTGACAACACACGTAGCATCTCCAATAGCATTGCTATTTTGGATTGCCAAAAACTACGGACCACTTTGATTGAAAGGAATTGTATATGAATTGTGCAGGATTTAAATCCTTAGAAACATTTTCTATGATTGTTGCTTGATTCATAGTATTGAATCCCAGATGATTTTTTTCTAAGAAATCCTTTGCACCCTTTTCCATAAGAAATCTAACATCCACTCATATCTCTTTTTCTAAATCCTTTGCTTTTCCTGTAATGAAATCAAACAAACTTTGGTGCATGTGAAATCATGTTGGATTGAAGTGGCATGACATTGCAATGCTTCAATTGAGTGTTTTTCCCTCTAAACAGGTGCATCACTGACTTGGGAATTCATTTGAGTGGTACTCCACCGATAAATTTACTATAGAACACAGGCCTTGACATGTCTGTTATAAGAAGTTCTTCTTAATCTTCTTTCTTCTCGGCAACCGAAGAAAGCACTCAATTGAAGGTAATGGGCAGAAAGAGAAATGCCAACGACCAAATGGTGTCCATTATATCAAACATAAGTACAAAATACCTTTACATTCATCACAATATGTGGAACAACAAGTACAATATATCATCTACAACAAATACAGGGACAAACTGGTACCTAGTTTGTCTCACTACGAGAAAGCACTATATACTCTTATTAATCATCCAAAATAATTCGGATGTGAACCGATCACCTATGAAATGTGCAACGATCAATGTCGACAGGTTGATGGATTGCTATCAACAATTTGTTGATAACAGATTTGCCGGGTGGCAAGAAAATGTCATCTTAATATATCATCACTGAAGAAGCTTGTTGCATGTGCAGACGCCCAATGCTGCAGCTAGATGCCATGCTGCGTGGATGTAGGGGGTCTCCGGGAAGACGTCATCTGCTATGAACAGCGCGCCACCAAGCAATGATGACATCCTGTGCAGCTTATGTGCCGTCCTCAGATCTGGCTCTGACGATGCTCGTTTCGCGAATGAAACCTGAGGCGGAAGTTATGTTAAGAACCGAAGAAATTAATCTTCATATGCTGGTCTATTGTTCTCAAAGTAGCATGGCAGAAGCTTAGAAGGGTACTTGCCTCCATCATCCCAGTGTGGAGGGCTGTGACCATTAAGGGCTGGAATGGTAGAAGCAACGTCGAGGCTGCCATTAGTAATTTTGGATGCTCATTCTGAAGCGCTCTTGTTAAACACTGCATGAAACATGTCTTGTTAAAAGACCCAGAAGATCAAATACTTCACATAAGAAGTTACAGTCATAAACTCACAATATAACTCTAAAAATAGCAAGGTATAAGCTATAAATCTGGCTACTGCAAGTGATGATGTATCAATATGCAAATGGTAAGGTTGCCACATGCAAATATTCAAGTGGTAGTTCATAAGGTCAAATTTTTACAAGATCGGGATACTACTGTGTGCTTTAGATATTAACCAGACTGAATAAATCGAGTTTTTGGTTATATGCATTTCATGGTTCTTGTTGCTGAATATGCGTCAGAGAGAGAGAGAGAGAGAGAGAGAGAGAGCATAAATTCCGGTTTACCACTATCCTATAAACACATCTTACCAGTGTTGTAGTGGCAATCATTGTGTAATCTGCCCAGCGCATATATTTTCTGATTTCTCCTCTTGAAGTATGATACAAGCTAGATGCGACTCCAACTCCTATTAGTGAGTTCGCATAAAGTGCAGTATTCAAGGTCTTTCTGCAGAACTGGCACATGACCGTTAGTTTAAAAATGGTCATAAGAAATGCAATAAGAAGGCAACCTTTAAAGAAGCAATTTAGTGGTCCAGGGATGTACTTGCCTTGGTGTCTGCAGTCCAAGAACGATGAAAGGAAGTGATGTGACAACATTAGCTATAGTTTCGCCTACATGTTTATCACCTGGTTCAAAATACAATTTTAGCAATTAAGTAACCAAACGATATACTATAATTTATTTGCCTGGATAATATAATTTCTTGACCATACATGAGAGACTACAGTGAATAGGCTTCAGGCATGGTGGTCTCTGTTGCCAGAGTCGCCTGCAGTTACAAAACAAAGCATTAAGTGATGCACAGCTATTTCATAGACAACATATTAACAATTTTCTGGATGGGGTTTAGAATGACGGCTCCAAAACCCTACCTGATTTGCAAACTTCGAGCCAAGCGGACACCCTCTTGCTGCTCCCTAGTTGACGCATCCATAATTCTTGTTTTGACAGCTTCATCATCACTGTACGGTGACCGACCCGCAACTTGTACACCGTAGAGGCCATCCAGACCTCCAGAAGGTCTTCGGTCTGCCTGGACTCCCATTTATTTATCCAATGTGTACTGACAATTTTGCTGTGGGGAAAAGAGTTGGGTTGAGACATTTTTTAAGAGCCAGGAGCGAAGCATATATAGTCTACACAAGGCAAAGACGTAGCATGTAGAGTATGCAAGTTCTAGCCTCAACATACGTAGGCACCACACAGAGTTCAATTTTGTGCCTGCTTACTACTCCATATTATGCGTACTCATCTATTTCCTAGCCCAACACTGCACAACGGGGTTAGCGTTTGGAATTGATAAAGCAAACTGGGATCATTGATTACTTCGAAGCTAACGAGTTGTTCGCCTATAGCTTACAAACAGCGTGACACTGATCATTTCGGTGGCTCTGCAAGAAACCAACACAAACTTGAGCAATAGCCGTCTAAACACCGTTTGTTAGCAACAGAGGGAGGAAAAGAAAACGATAAGCTACGGCAGCCGAGCAGAAGAAGCACTTATTTTTCTTCGATACAGACGGAGCACTGGTCATTGGTAGCTCATCATCATTCAGAAACTGCAGAGTACTTTGCAATAAAGAGGATTGTGTGCATAAATCGATAGATTTCTCTCCTTCTCGAAAAAAATGCAACCCCCAGAAATGAACGGCAGTAAGAGCTACAAAGATTCGGATGCTTGCCCGAAGACCTCACAAGATTATAAGTTGGTCTTGCACAGTTTAAGATTCTTTTACTAGTACAAATGAACGCTGATGAACCTACTGGACAGAGTAAATCAGTCATAGAAGATCAGAAGAGCACCTTAGCACTGGGAAGCTGCTGGACCGCCGCAACCTTCCGAACTACTCGTACCTACAGCGCGCGACTCCTTCTCCTCCTCCCTCCAACAAGAATGGAGAACAGGAAGGGGGAGGTGGAGAGAGCGCGAGAAAGGGCAGAAGATTTGGAGGATGGGAGCGGAGGAGGATGCCGAATCCGACGGGATCTTCCCCTCCCGTGGGGAAGAAGGGGACGTCTCTCTACCTCTAATCTCTAGCGCTCGGGGTCCGAATATTCGGACCTCACGGCCCAGGTCGGCAGGTCCCCTCTGGAGTCCCTCTCCCCGGCAATCCCTATATGTGGAGCAGGTCGACAATAACGACCCGTCGCACATCCCCACATGGGCCGGCCCAACGCGGTACAGGCGATCCCACGTATGCTGGGTCGCTCGTTTGATTTTTCCGGTTCGTTCGTCCGTGAGCAGAGCAGGCACATCACCGATCTTGGTATGCGGCCTCCTTTACCAACGACATGCTGGGAAAGGGATGCTGTGCTTTTTCCACGTCCAAGTTCTGCCACCTAGGCTCTATTTTTCTTTTCTTTTTTCCTTTTTTATTTCCTTTTTTCCTTAGTTAGTTTATATTGGTTCTATTTTCACGTTATGTTGTTTCCCATGATTTATTTTTTCTTCCATTTTTCTAAATTCGTTTCTCTTGTGCTAGGGCGTGTTTCATGGACGCTATTTTTTCTCATTCCACATATGAGATTCTGATTTATTAATCCACGAGTGCTACTTTTTGTACATCATAGAGTATAGCAGAGTGCCACTACTCTGTTATGTTCCATGTACTCTAAAATTATATTTTATATCTAGTGTTCTATCCGTAGTTGTGATTTTGTTTGATGGTCGCTACAAATTTGTTCCATTTTCTCCAAATTTGTGTTCTGCATACAGTCATGGTTCCTTTCTTTATTTTATTGTTTCCTTTTCTTTTCTTTTTTTGCTGTTTCTTTTTCTTTCTTCTTCTTCGTTTTTTCCTGTTTCTTTTTTTCGTTTTTATTTTTTGGTTGTTTCTTTTTTCTTTCTTCTTTTCAGTTTTCTAATTAGATATTTATTTCTTTTTATTTTGAATTTTCATTTTTGAAAATTTCAAATTTTAAAAATGTTCATATTTTGAAATTTGTTCATGTATTAAAATCGTTCAAAAACAATTTCCGTTCAAATACCTATTTTTGTTCTCTTTTTGAAAATCGATCAAAAATAATTTCCGTTTCACAGATTTTTTCTGTTCGCCTTTTAAAATCGTTCAAAAATAATTTCCGTTCAAATACTTTTTTGTTCACTTTTTTGAAAATCGTTCGAAAATAATTTCTGTTCATACACTTTTTTCTGTTCGCCTTTTAAAATCGTTCAAAAATAGTTTCCGTTCAAATACCTTTTTTCACTTTTTGAAAATCGTTCAAAAACAATTTCCATTCACAGACTTTTTCTGTTCGCCTTTTAAAATCGTTCAAAAATAATTTCCGTTCAAATACCTATTTTGTTCACTTTTTTGAAAATCGTTCAAAAATAATTTTCGTTCACAGACTTTTTTTGTTCGCCTTTTAAAATCGTTCAAAAATAATTTCCATTCAAATACATATTTTTTCACTTTTTTGAAAATCGTTCAAAAATAATTTCTGTTCACAGACTTTTTTCTGTTCGCCTTTTAAAATCGTTCATAAATAGTTTCCGTTCAAATACCTATTTTTTATTCACTTTTGAAAATCGTTCAAAAATAATTTCCGTTCACAGACTTTTTCTGTTCGCCTTTTAAAATCGTTCAAAAATAATTTCCGTTCAAATACCTATTTTGTTCACTTTTTTGAAAATCGTTCAAAAATAATTTCCGTTCACAGACTTTTTCTGTTCGCCTTTTAATATCGTTCAAAAAAATTACAACATGAAAGTTGCGCGAAACGTTTAGATTAAACTCCTCGTCAAATGATATTTCAACCGGTCAAACGAGTGCGACGAATTCGATATAATTTGGCTAAAAATGTTTCGAACATTTATTCAAAATTTAGAATTTACAATCAACAAAACTTGAAATTGAGTATAGGAATGGAACTTACTCGTGTACGCGCAGGATTTTCGTGTACATTTTTTAAAGTAGTTCGAGTGTTCTAGTAGGATCGCACTTGTTTTTGAAAGAGAACGCGCGCTCCCGCATGCCATCCGAAACAGTCCAAGCGAATCAGTACGAAGAAACAGTTTTTTTTAGAACGGTACGAAGAAACCGTGCAACCGTTTTTCCATTTCCGTTCAAAACCAATTTCTGTTCAACGACGTTTTCAAAAATCGTTCAAACTCAGATTCCGTTCAAACACAATCCGTGCAACCGTTCTTCCATTTTGTTCAAAACCAAATTCCGTTCAACGACGTTTTCAAAAATCGTTCAAACTCAGATCCAGTTCAAACACACATCCCGTGTTCAAAAATAGTTTCGAACATCTTGTATATGATCGTTGAAACGAAAAAATTACAACATGAAAGTTGGGCGAAATGTGGATGTTAACCTACTCGTCAAATAATATTTCAATCGGTCAGCCGAGCGTGATGAATTCTATAAATTTGGCTAAACAGGTTTCAAACATCTATTCAAAATTGAGAAGTTATAATCGACGAAACTCGAAACTGAGTATGGGAATGGAACCTACTAGTGGACCCGCATAATTTTCGTGTACACAACTTTCAAAGTAGTTCGAGTGTTCATAATTTTCGTGTAGTAGCTGCTAGGCAGTGTGCATCAGGAAAGCCATGCTACTCTGCCAGCATGGAGAGGAAGCAGGAAAAGTCGCGCGTAAGAATCAGTCGAACCGAGTTCATGGGCCAGCCCACTATCGCCAGCGGGTGTGTGATTGCTTCTTATCATCGACCAGGTCGACGTACAGGCGATCCCCCTCTCCCCTGGGTTTGTCGTTTGCTTCCTGCTGAGGCCCGCGGTGGTGATGGTTTTCGGAGGAAGGCCTTCCCCCAGGACTTATGGGGTCGGGCCCATCAATCGGATGATTTCTCCCCGCACAAAACGTGCTCTGAAATGTTACCAGTCCCTCAGAAAAAGAAAACTCACGAGAGAGTATGTTTTGAAATGTTGGGAGGAGAGCTGCCAAATCAATTGATAGGAAACAAGAGGATATAAGGATCTGAACTGCTCGGTTTATTGAAAAAACGGGCGAAAACATGTACAACAGCAATTCACTCCTAGCTAGACTAGATCTAAATGACCACAAAACATACTAGACGGCGGGAATACATAACACACGAGACACATGGCCGGACACTCGAGTGTCGCTCCTGATGAGGACATCCCTGCTATAGATACAATCACAATGCAAAGATCGATAGCTAGAGCTCGTGCACGTCAACTACAACAGCAGGTACTTTCGTTCATACAAGCTACTCCTAATATACTTGAGAATATGATGCTGCCTAAAGTAGATGTGTTTGTTTCACTTAGAAATGATGGACCAAGCATGGACGAGAGGGACCAGCTATGGAGCATGTACGTGGATGTGGATGGAAGCAGGAGTGCAACCGATGGAGCTGAGGATGCCACCAAGGGAGACTAATGCAATTTGAAGACTTGGACGAATTTCTCAAGCCTACACTTTATAATTTCGTCCATAGTCATATATGGTGCTGCGTCACCTTTATTTATGGGCCAGGGCCCATGTAATTTCTAACCAGAACCTTTAGGTCGTTTTTGAGTCCGTATTAAGGGAGAAAAGGCCATCTAGGGTTGGATCCGGCCTTCACCACATGGCTGGCCGAAACCCCCTCCTTCTCTCCTTATATACCTCATCTAGGGTTTAGTTTAGACTCGGATTTTGTTTAGCTAAAAGACTGTCTAGCGTACCGCTGCATCTTCGTGTACTCGTCCAGTGCTCAACAGCCTGTTCAAGACCGCTTACGAAATCCCACCTCTTTCAATAAAGTTCATCTTATATCCGCAATTCGTATTGCATTATTGGTTCTTACTTGTTCCTCGATCGCAGGTAGAACCAGACCTTTTGGTCAGGCTGATCGTGCTTCTGCAGGATCGGTAACCTCCGGAGATTGGTTTAGCGATTGCATTGGCGCTGCGTACGTGTGCGTAGTAGTCGGATCGCCAAGGTCGAACTCCAACAGAATCGACGTATCTTCATCTCATCGAAAGATCGGACACCTTTGCCCTATCAAGTGGTATCAGATTTCAGGTTGTTCGGTGAGATTTACTGTTTACTAGTTTAGCTTGTATCTTCATACCTACAGTCCACGAAAAAGCCAAAAATACAATTAGGGTTAGATCATCCCGTCCTACAACCAGTCCGGGCCTGTCGCATTTTCTTTTCGGTGCATTGCATTGTTGAATTTTCGTCTGCATCGTCGTGTCGAGTTGCTGGTCTTAGTGTCTAGTTCCTTTAGAGTTTCGAATTCTTTGCATATTTGTCTTGCCGCCGCCGCACGACACGCATCTCGCCACCATCCACCAGCCTTCCGCCGACATCCATATACCCACTACCGCCGCCGCCACCCCCCATCCGTTTAGGGTTAGGGTTTGTGCTTTTCTTTACTTTCCTTCTGTGGTTCCTTCCTTTTGTGTGACCGCATAATTTTCGTGATCCTTTGTTCGTCTCTGTTTCGGTTAGTCCTTGTAAAAAAAGCAAAAAAAATAAGAGGCACCGAGTCCAAGTC
This sequence comes from Poa pratensis, assembly GCA_947311845.1. NCBI lineage: Eukaryota > Viridiplantae > Streptophyta > Magnoliopsida > Poales > Poaceae > Poa > Poa pratensis. Next base: position 40,541,575 of record CAMZMU010000094.1, read on the forward strand.
GGAAATCCGCATCAGCGAGTCCGAATTCGACTAGTTTTGACAGTTTTGGTTGTCCGGACTTTGACCGGCCATAACTTTTGCATACGAACTCCGTTTTTGACGTGCGACCTATCAAGTTGTAGCCTGGGGATTTCCAATCCAACCAAAACCGATCACCTTTTACGCCTTCAAAAAATTCTCAGAATTGCCAAATTCGTCCGGGAACATTGAGTTTTTGCCCTTTTAAGTTTCAAACTCGGAAATTTCTATGATCTTCACTTATATCTTGCTTTTGAGCCATACTTGTGTGCTTGTTGTTGCCGCGCCTTGACTTTGTTGGTGCTATAGGCTCGCGTCTCTAGTACGGCCTAACCTAGGACCAGCACAGTACTGTCTTTGAGCGTTTATTCAACTTGCATTCTTGATTTGATTATTGCTAATCCTTACTACCATAAAGCCTCCTATAGCTCCACAGATTTCTACTACGTGCATTGTACCTTCCCTAGTAATCGCTTTGCCAATCTTTGTGGTGCTTGTCCTCGCGGTTGTCGTGACGCTCTCCTGCGTGGTAAGGAATTTGTAAGGGCTTTGTATATTGCTTGACGGACTGCGTGACTTTCCACCATATTCGTAGTTCATAGGAACATATACTTGTGTTTTGTTTCCTATTTCTACTAACCATGTCAGACGATGAGCTGAACAACATGACGAACAAGGAGCTGTACAAGCACTTTGAGAAGATGGTGTCCAACCATTCTCTGGACATCGAGACACGGGTTGGCAGTGCCATGGACCGTCTCGATGGTCTAGAGGGCACTTTCAACACCAAATTTGATGGCGTCAACACCACCTTGACTGACTTGACTGGCAAGTTTGATCGCTTGCTGGAGATGCTACAGCCACGCATACCTGCACCCGCGTTGCACGGCAACGCCATCCCACGTGCAGGTCGGGTCCGCCGTGAGGATCCAGGAGCATCGGCGGCATCTGCTGCCGCCCCCGCCGCCAAGGAGGACATGGACGGCTACGAAACAGAGGTCAAAAACCCTCCACGCCCTCGGGGCCGTCCACACCAACACCCTCGCAATAACGTACAACATAATCAGGTGTGTGATGATGTCCATGTTGTGAAATTAAAATTGAATATTCCACCTTTTGAGGGTCGATATAATCGTGATGCTTATCTTACATGGGAATTAGAGGTAGAACAACGTTTTGCATGCTTAACTTATCCCGAGGAGAGACGTGTCTGTGCTGCTACTTGCGAATTTACTGGTTTCGCTTCCGTTTGGTGGTCTGAACATTGCCGTATGTTTCATGATAATATTCCTACTACTTGGGCTGCATTAAAAACTGCTATGCGCACTCGTTTTATACCTCCTTATTATCAGCGCGAATTGCTTCAAAAATTAACAAAACTGCAACAAGGTAGAAATTTGTAGAAGAATATTATCAGGAATTACAAACTGGGTTAATTCGTTGTGTTATTGTTGAGGATGATGAAGCCATGTTTGCACGCTTTTTGGGTGGGTTGAATAAACCGATTCAAAAAATTCTGAAATAAAAGGAGTACAACACTATCACTCGTTTATTTCACCTTGCTTGCAAAGCTGAACGTGAAGTGCATGATAGGGAACCGCGGACAAGAACTAATTTTTCAGCAGGTCGTACATCTTCATGGACGTCACGACAGCCAGATGCGACATCCCGTGGCGCTGCCCCACCTTCTTCGGCCAACAAGTCCACCATGCCGCCCTCACGCACGCCTGCACCGACGCCGCCATCACCTTCTGCTGCTCCTGCCCGGAGTTCGGCGTCTTCCACGGGCTCCACAGGCAGGACACAGGACATTCAGTGCCACAAATGCTGGGGTTATGGCCATATTGAGGGAGAGTGCAGAACACAGCGCGTCATGATCGTGCGTGAAGATGGTGAGTATGATTCTGCTAGTGATTATGATGAGGAAACACTTGCTCTTATTTCTGCGCAGCAAGGAGACAATGGCCATCCTGAGCAAGACGTGGAGTTTATGGCCGCCGAAGCTGCGGATTCCTACAAGAGCTTGGTTACACAACTCTCTTTGAGTGTGCAACTCAGTCAAGCTGAGCATGATCAACGCCATAATTTGTTCCAGACCCGTGGCGTTGTCAAGGATCGTGCTATTCGGATCATCATTGATGGTGGGAGTTGTAACAATTTGGTAAGCATTGACATGGTGGAGAAGCTCTCTATATCCACACGGCAACATCACCATCCATACCACATTCAATGGTTCGACACTACAGGTAGACTTATGGTAACTCGTACAGCGAGAGTACATTTTTCCATTGGCACATATTCTGATTTTGTTGATTGTGATGTTGTGCCCATGCAAGCTTGTTCGTTGTTACTTGGTAGACCATGGCAATTTGATAAAGAGTCTATTCATATTGGTAAAACTAATCATTATACTCTTGTGCACAATGGAAAGAAAATTGGTCTTAAACCCATGACTCCTGAACAAATTTTGAAAGATGATCTTGCTAGAGCTAGTAGAGCAAAAACTGAGCAAAAAATATGAGTGAGAATCAGATTGTTGCTAATGAAGTAATGCCACCTCCGAAAACTAATAAATCTGGATCTTCACTTCCTAATGAAATTCGTTTGAAACATCCATCTTTACTTGCTACCAAATCTGATATTTCTGAATTGGATGTTACTACTTCTGTGTGTTACGCAATTATTTGCAAAGAAGTATGTTTTCATTTGAGGATATGCCTCCTTCCTTGCCCCCTGCCGTTGCTAACATTTTGCAGGAGTTTGAGGACATTTTTCCAAAGAGATGCCACCGGGGCTGCCACCCATTCGCGGAATAGAACATCAAATTGATTTGATTCCTGGAGCTTCACTTCCTAACGCGCGGCATACCGTACCAATCCTGAGGAGACTAAAGAGATTGAACGACAAATTCAAGAACTGCTTGATAAAGGTTATATTCGTGAGTCTCTTAGTCCATGTGCTGTTCCGATTTTATTGGTACCTAAGAAAGATGGATCATCTAGAATGTGCACTGATTGTAGGGCTATAAACAATATTACAATTCGTTATAGACACCCTATACCACGTTTGGATGATATGCTTGATGAGCTGAGTGGTTCTACCATGTTTTCTAAAGTTGATTTGCGTAGTGGTTACCACCAAATTCGTATGCAATTAGGAGATGAATGGAAAACATCATTTAAAACTAAATTTGGCCTCTATGAGTGGTTAGTCATGCCTTTTGGTTTAACTAATGCCCTAGTACTTTCATGAGATTGATGAATGAAGTTTTACGTGCTTCATTGGACGTTTTGTGGTGGTCTATTTTGATGATATCTTGATATACAACAAATCTTTAGAGGATCATGTCAATCATTTGCATGTTGTTTTTGATGCTTTGCGTGCTGCACGTTTATTTGGTAATCTTGAGAAGTGCACCTTTTGCACCGATCGAGTCGCGTTTCTTGGATATGTTGTTACAGCGCAGGGCATTGAAGTGGATCCCGCAAAGATTGAGGCAATTTTGAGTTGGCCAACTCCTCTTACGGTCACCCAAGTGAGGAGCTTCCTTGGCCTTGCTGGGTTCTATCGGCGCTTTGTCAAAGATTTTAGTTCTATTGCAGCGCCACTGAATGAGCTTACAAAGAAGGATGTGCCCTTTGTTTGGGGCGATGCACAACAGGATGCTTTTATGACTGAAAGATAAGTTAACACATGCTCCATTACTTCAACTTCCTGATTTTAATAAACTTTTGAGCTAGAATGTGATGCTAGTGGAATTGGGTTGGGAGGTGTGTTGTTGCAAGATGGTAAACCTGTTGCATATTTTAGTGAAAAACTGAGTGGGGCTAGTCTGAATTATTCTACTTATGATAAGGAATTATATGCTCTTGTTCGGACTTTAGAGACTTGGCAACATTATTTGTGGCCCCGAGAATTTGTTATACATTCTGATCATGAATCTTTGAAGCATATTCGTAGTCAAGCTAAATTGAATCGTCGACATGCTAAGTGGGTTGAGTTTATTGAGTCTTTTCCTTATGTCATTAAACACAAAAAGGGTAAAGACAATGTATTGCTGATGCTTTGTCACGACGATATAATATGTTATCTCAGCTTGATTTCAATTTTTTTGGATTGGAAACCATAAAAGAACAATATGTGCATGATGCTGAATTTAAAGATGTACTGCAGAATTGTAAAGAAGGAAGAACATGGAACAAATTCGTCCTCAATGACGGGTTTGTGTTCCGTGCTAACAAGCTATGCATCCCAGATAGCTCCGTTCGTCTTTTGTTGTTGCAGGAGGCGCATGGAGGATTGATGGGCCATTTTGGCGTCAAGAAGACAGAGGACGTGCTTGCTGCACACTTCTTTTGGCCACGCATGCGTCGGGATGTTGAGAGGTTTATTGCTCGCTGCACTACATGTCAAAAAGCTAAGTCACGCCTTAATCCACATGGTTTATATATGCCTCTTCCTGTTCCTAGTGTATCCTTGGGAGGATATTTCTATGGACTTTGTTTGGGATTGCCTCGTACTCAGAAGGGGAGGGACAACATTTTTGTTGTTGTGGATAGATTTTCTAAGATGGCACATTTTATTCCTTGTCACAAGAGTGATGATGCTGCCCATGTTGCTGATTTATTCTTTCGTGAAATTATTCGTTTGCATGGTGTGCCAAATACTATTGTTTCTGATCGTGATACTAAGTTTCTTAGCCATTTTTGGAGATGTTTATGGGCTAAGTTGGGGACGAAATTATTATTCAGTACTACATGTCACCCCCAAACTGATGGACAAACTGAAGTAGTGAATAGAACTTTGTCTACTATGTTAAGGGCTGTGTTAAAACAGAATTTGAAAAAGTGGGAAGAATGTTTGCCTCATATTGAATTTGCTTATAATCGTTCTATGCATTCTACTACTAAGTTGTGCCCTTTTGAGATTGTGTATGGTTTTGTTCCTCGTGCACCTATTGATTTATTGCCTCTTCCATCTACGGTGCAAAATAATTTTGATGCTACACAACATGCTGAATTGATTTTAAAGTTGCATGAAACTACTAAAGAGAACATTGAACGCATGAATGCTAAATATAAAATGTATGGTGACAAAGGAAGAAAGCATATTGTGTTTGCACCTGGAGATCTTGTTTGGTTGCATTTGCGCAAGGACCGTTTTCCTGATTTGCGCAAGTCTAAATTAATGCCACGAGCTGATGGTCATTTTAAGGTGTTAGAGAAAATAAATGATAATGCATATAAACTTGAGCTGCCTGTAGAGTTTGGGGTTAGTCCCGCATTTAACATTGCAGATTTGAAGCCATACTTGGGAGAGAATGATGAAATGGCATCGAGGACGACTTCAATTCAAGAAGGGGAGGATGATGAGGACATCCCTACTATAGATACAACCACAATGCAAGGACCGATAACTAGAGCTCGTGCACGTCAACTACAACAGCAGGTACTTTCGTTCATACAAGCTACTCCTAATATACATGAGAATATGATGTTGTCTAAAGTAAATGTGTTTGTTTCACTTAGGAATGATGGACCAAACTTGGACGAGAGGGACCAGCTATGGAGCATGTACGTGGATGCGGATGGAAGCATGAGTGCAACCGATGGAGCTGAGGATGCCACCAAGGGAGACTAACGCAATTTGAAGACTTGGACGAATTTCTCAAGCCTACACTTTATAATTTCGTCCATAGTCATATATGGTGCTGCGTCACCTTTATTTATGGGCCAAGGCCCATGTAATTTCGAACCAGAACCTTTAGGTCGTTTTTGAGTCCGTATTAAGGGAGAAAAAGCCATCTAGGGTTGGATTCGGCTGCCACCACATGGCTGGTCAAAACCCCCTCCTTCTCCCCTTATATACCTCGTCTAGGGTTTAGTTTAGACTCGGATTTTGTTTGGCTAAAAGACTATCTAGCGTACCGCTGCATCTTCGTGTACTCGTCCAGTGCTCAACAGCCTATTCAAGACCGCTTACGGAATCCCACCTCTTTCAATAAAGTTCATCTTATATCCGCATTTCGTGATTGCATTATTGGTTCTTACTTGTTCCTCGATCGAGGTAGAACTAGACCTTTTGGTCAGGCTGATCATGCTTCTGCAGGATCGGTAACCTCCGAAGATTGGTTTAGCGATTGCATTGGCGCTGCGTACGTGTGCGTACTAGTCGGATCGCCAAGGTCGAACTCCACCAGAATCGACGTATCTTCATCTCATCGAAAGATCGGACACCTTTGCCCTATCAGCTCCGCTCCCAAAGTACACACCGAAAATCATCACGCCGAATTGATATGCTAGGATCATTTTCATCAAACTCGTCGATGCCGGAGAGGGACGACACATGCCCAAAAGAGGAGGGCATGTGCCTCTCCAAACCCACGAGCAAAGACTAACGAGCTCATCTGATGCTCCACGCATGTGGAGTGTGCTCTTAATGCCCCCGCCACCGCACGAGCAATGGGTCCCACTAGTCGTATCCACCACCAAAACGATGCCCTCAAGAGGGTACATAATGCCGAGCATAGCTATTAACATCACCATCATCCGATCCTAAAGATTAGATCTAGAATTTCTCCTGGAAAAAAAAGTAAGGGTAGAGCCACTCGGTCGATGTCTTCAACAAGGGAACAATGCTCATACACGTCGACACGTTGTCGTCGACGATTCGACTAACAGTTGGAATACAACATTTCACCGGTAGTCTCACCCGCACAAACCCATGGAACCGGCTAGGCCACCTCGCCAACCACAAACGCCACTCAACACGGGCCTCTATAGCAAGCCCTGCTTCCTCCTTTCGAGTATCGGGACTCATCGATTGAGGTTTTCTCTGGAATCACTGACCCAACGACTATTGAGGCGTTAGCGTGCCACGAAGCTACATTAGCAGCAGGTTAGGTACTTCATCGACTACACAACGCTCCCCATTTTGCACGCGGAGAGGGTGGCTCTAGAAAAACGGCCGAATCGGCCATTCCTCTAGGGCATGACCCAAGTGTGCTTTGAGCTTCGTGCTATACAGATACGTGGAACCAGAGCACCCACGAAACGCTCGTTTTTTTTGCATCCACATGGGTTTCTAAGAGCATCTCCAACAGCCTTTGCATATCTGGCCAGGATTTGTAAAAACTGAAAATATACAAATTTGGTCCAAAAACGGTGCTCCAACAGCCTTTGTATAAGTGGTCCCCTCCCCCAAAAATATACAAAGCTTGCTATCCTTGCCCCCTCCCTTGGTATATTTACAAAGTGGAGAGCCACTTTGTATATCCAGAAAAGCACCGCGGGAGAGAGCAACGACCGCGCGGGGGAAATTTCACTGCCGAGCTGCCACCGCCGGCCACCGCCCCACCGTCTCCCCCGTCGCCGTTTGGCCCCGCCGCGGCCTCCCACGGGTGCTCTGAGCCTCCCAACGCCCCCGCCCCTCATTTCCCGGACCGCCGAGCCTCACTGCCGCCGAATCGAGCTGCCCCATGGCCGCCTAGCCGCCGGCCGATTTGGCCGCTGGACGCCGTCGCCGGTGCGGGTAGCCGCGGCGCGGCTCCCAGTGCGCGCCTGGCCGTCGTTCGCCGCGCCGCACGGGCCCGGTTGCCACCACGGCGACCGCCAACCTTCACCGCCTCGCCCGCGTCGCCCCGCCTCCACGCGCGTCTCCGGCCCCGCCCCGCCTCGTCTCCGGCGCCATGCCGCCCTGCCTCCGCGCGTGAGTGCTCCGTCCGCCGGTCAAAGCTCTATGCGAGGAAGAAGATGTAAAACGACTTGGTTGACTGACAAAGGGGGCCCACATGTCATTGTGATGTGCACATGATTTTGCAATCCGGGTATGCAAAGGCTGTAAAAGCAAAAATTGTGCTGGCTTTGTAAACCCTCTCTCTCTTCTTGCTATCCCCTCTTTTTACAAATCCATTTTGCAAAAGCTGTTGGATCTAACCATAAAAAACACGCCCCTAGCCGCTGGGTAGCAAAATTGTACATGCATGTTGTACTGGAAATGCTTATATTATTATTTGTCTCGTCTTGTGCGGTGCCGATACACTTTGACTTAACGTATGTGATGTTTCTACCTGTAGAGCTCGTCATGCTGTCCACTTCATCAAGGGTTGGAAAATATTATTTTCGTTTGTTTTAATATGACACCTACAAGTCATGGTTTGACTTTGATTCATAAACCGGTAGCCATAAGACAACACGCTACCGAACTCCTAAATTGCACTCCATCATTGGTCGATGACGATAGTATGACATGATTTCTTTATTACTCTGCCTATCTTACTGTATTATTCAAGAAGGGTGACATACTGACTTACAAATATTTTGGACAGTGCGCCGGTAACCTTTTGCTTTTTTTGAGAATTCCTGTTCTTTTACAGTACAGCTGTAGTATCTGAACTCACGCACAACTCACCCCACACACACTCAACACCACACGCACGCCACCTGTGCGCAAGCTAGACCTAACCAGACTATACTAAGCTTCTGAGCCCCGTGAGCCTAGACCTACTGGGAAACCCCTGCGGTGGTGGGCACACCACAATACCTCTGACAGAACCACGGTGGAATTGGCCCAGAAGCACTGTTCACGTGAACAGTGCCACGCCGGGCACTGTTCACGCGCGTGAGACACCGCGAGCTGATCAGGGATCGAACTCGGGTGGGTTGGCTGGCCACTGCCATGCCCAACCACCGAGCCACTGGCTCGTCCTCGCTTTTCTAGTCTTTTCTGCCATGTTGTTTTCACTCGTGCATTCCACCACCAGGATCTCAAGCAAGTCCCACCACTCTGTTTAGAGTGCAATCTAAAATCTAAAACAAATCCGCATCCTTCTGCAGAGAATAACCCCTTCCATCTTGTAGGCAAGGAATACGATTCAACTCTGATGATCTTCGCTTTTGCCGGTTACTCTGATGACCTTTAAATGTAGGCCTTTCACTGGGAGTTCGAGGTGGGTCCAAGAGAGCACATGCAAATGGGGAATAGATGCATATGCAACCATATATGCCGTTATGCGATCTGTGCTTTGATGCTTTCGACCGAATCATTTACTGTTTCTATGCTTCTGCTCATCCTACAGCTCAATCATCATGGTGAAGGCACGGGAAAAACTAAAATAGAAAAAAACAGAAAATCGAAAGGTGGTTAGGAAGATAAATAGTCCATGCATGCGTATGGAACTGATGAGTAAAAGAAAGAAGTCAAAAAAGAGAGAAGATGCTCCACTTGACATTTTTTTTTGAAGACAAATGGGCGGCCATAAATTATGACAAACATCTGTTGTCTGGGATCAGATGCATTTACTTCTTCTTTCTTACATTACCTTTTGTTTTAGTTTTGGTCAAAATCAAACTATGTATGCATTATCTATTGTACATGTCGATATTGTTTTTCCCTTACTTTGACCAAAAGTAAAACACAAGATAATTTGAGACAGAGTGTCTATGTATTGGGACGAGTGTTCCACGAAGAGCGTGAGTTCAAGCGCAATTCCTTCTTTGTCGCCGGAGGCGTGGCTTCGGGAGGAAGTCACGACCCAACACTCTGACGACTCCGATGTTGCGCAAAACGACGATGAGATCTAAGTACGGCTTCCAGTCGAGGTGGGTGGCCAGGCAGTGGAGCCTGGCTGGGAGGACGCGCTCAGCGTGTCTGTGACTGAGGTGACACCGCCACTGCCACCACCACTGTCGGCATCGTCTTTGTTGGTTATCGTCATCGATTCTGACGACTAGGGTTTATGTCTAGTTTAGTTTGTTTGTCTTAGTTAAGTTTTTATGTTGTTTAATATTTGGACTATGTTTGAACTAAGTTTAAGAGTTCAGGTTTATGTTTATATGCCTTAGTATGAATTTGTTTAAATTAAATTTATTTTGATTTGAAAAAATGACTCAAACCGAACATGCCGCGCTCGTTTGGGGGAGGCTAGCTTTCGAACGTTCGATCAATCGAACGATTTTGTCGTCTAGCGACCGCCGGGAGGAGGAAGACCACCGCCGCCCCCACATCCACCGTCGGCCGGACCGCCTGCTTCCGCGGCCCGCAGTTGGGTGCCCGGGCGGACACGGCACGGCGCATCTCGTGCCATCCACATCCACCAAAAAAAAAAAAACAACCCCAACGACTTTAAAAAACACATGGCCGGACGCCGCAGCCGCAGCCGAAAGCAGATATCCGCCCATCCCGGATCCGACGGTCCTCGAGCCCCCGCCGTGTTCCTCGGTACCTGACCTCCACCCTCTTTTAGTACTGCCTCCCTTGCCCACGCCCACGCGCACCTCGCCTCCTCACCCCCCGAGATCGGAATCGGCGCCTCCCAACCACGCCCGCTTCCGCCATGGCGCCGTCTCTGCTTGGGGTCAGCTCTCGCTCTCTCGCCCCATCTCCCTTTCTGCGCAGTTCATTTGCTGTGCAGTGAAATTGACAATTCTTCTGGTTATTGGTTGGTTCCTGCAGGGGCTTACCAAGTCGCTGGCCATGACGGTGCTCTCCGAGGTCGGGGACAAGACCTTCTTCGCCGCCGCGGTACGTCGCCGCATCATCCCACCCACTAACTTTTTTTCTCGTTTCTCGGCTCCTTTCTTCTCGTTCTTGCGTTGAGCCGTTGCCTTGCCTGCCGGGTGGCCTGGACTTGTTCGACGATATGTCAACGTCGGAGGAGGTTACCTGTGTTTTTTCCTCGGAGATATACCTGGACAAGGGACTAGGAGGAGAGGCTCGGCTTGGTTAGTTGGTAGAGCCAGGCGGTAGGTGTAGATTTCGGGCAGTGGCACGTGAGCTATGGAGACAATTCCTGGATCAGTTAGCTGCGTTTAGTTCGTTAAAATAAAAATGAGATCTTAGCTAAGATTTAGAGCTCCGGTTACTTCTGCTCCTTTTTCTACTTGGAAAGTACTTTTGTTCCTCTGTTGAGGGAATCGGCTAGGAGCCTAGGAGTTTGGTATTTTCTTGGATGAATCATCCTGAGGCACCTGTCCTGACCAGTGACCAGCTCAGTGCGCATGGGTTCCACGCAAGTAGACAGGCACACACGCATAAAGAGGGGCCTTTGGTTTGTTGTAGGAGCTATTGCGCTTGCCCAATTTGCTGGCCTGCCATACGAGCTGGGTACATTGCTAGTTTTGATGAGATGCTAGTCCTTTTCCTACCAAAACTGTTGCCATACGAGCTGGAGTATTTTCTCTTCAGAGAATGATGGGTTTGACAGGGTCCGGAGTAGCAAGACAAACATATTCCTCTCTGGTGATACACACACCATTATTCCCTGTTCTGATAAAGATATCCTTTACTCTGTTATACTTCTGTTTCTTTTTTTATACGATTGGGCTTGAGCACTGTACTTATCATGTTCTTCATTTACCTTTACAAGATTCTGGCCATGCGCCATCCCGGAAGCTCGTCCTTGCCGGCTGTCTATCTGCATTAACAGTGAGAGTTTTTTGAACATGCTCTAATGCAGTGACCTGTTAGTTCTACTTGACTGACCGAGTTAAAAAATTCTAGGTGATGACGGTTTTATCTGCTTCTCTAGGCTGGGTTGCACCAAATCTGGTAAGTTACTGAACACACAAGGATTTTCTGGACCTACCATGGATAATTTCTCATCACGTATTCACCTTAATATGTCCACAGGTGTTTTCTTATGTTACCTATACTCTGTAGTGGTTGCTTGGACATGTAGTTAGTATCTGAACAGTAAGCAAGCAAAAAAGAACAAACAGTATGCTAAGTTCTTTAAAAAATAGAATGTTAATACTTGATGGAAGTTTCAAATTTTTGTTTTGAAAATGGAGAATCACATTTACAACCATTGTCCTTTATATTTAATGTTGCGACAACAGTCATTACTGTCCTCATATGTGTATTTGTTGAACCAATAGTTTGCCTCTTTTGAACCTGCTGGTGGATATTACCGCTAACCCTGTTCTCTCAACTGTCTTCTTGTGATTATATGCCCGAATTTTCTTCTTAGAGTGTTGCCTTGCAAAGTTGCAAGAAGTTATAGTTGATGGTATTTTGTTTGGACAGATATCACGAAAATGGACCCATCATGTGACCACTCTGCTGTTCTTTGTGTTTGGCATCTGGTCATTGTGGGAAGGTTTCAAAGAAGACGGGTATTGATCTGCTTGATTTGCTTACTTGTTTATGTTTTGGCATTTTATTGAATGACTTCACTAACTAACTTTTATCTCAGAGAGCCAGAAGATTTGGTTGAATTGGAAGCAAAACTGGTTTGCAAATTTCATCAACCACACCTTAAATTCATTGCAGTGCAGGTCAAGTAATTTATAGGTAACTTGTGCCAAATTTTCAGGATGCGGACTTTAAGAGTAACAAAGGGGAATCAAAAAATAAATCAAAGGTCAGTGCATGAGTGACATGCCCATTTAGATCATCCTTTCCATATACCAAAATGTTGTCGTGTTTTTGTGATTTTTTTATTTCAACACTCAAAACTGCATGCCATGAAATCAATGTTCTATTAACCGTTAGGCGCTAATTGAGCGTTTTGTTTCCGCTTTTCTCTTTTCGAAAGGAGTTGAGTGCGCAATTAAGGGCACGTTTAAGCGCAGTTTAGCGCTAGGCGTTTTGCTCCGCTCAGCGCCTAAGCGAGCTTAAGCTTGCGCTTAAGCACGCTTTTTATAACCTTGCATGAAATAAAATGCGAAAGACTTTCCTTTCCCTTTAACAGTCAGCATAATGAGTCATGGTCTTCGGATATTCTCATTTATTGAGGGAAGTTTTGTATATTGGCAGTATTTTTTTTCAAAAAGGTCCACACTAATCTATTAATAATCATTAACAGCAGTATAAAGAACTCTAAAATCAATATAAATACAAATAGGTCCTTGGATCCCCTAACGACGACTACAGCACTAGAGCGAGCTGAATGCGTGCCGACATCATCGCCCCTCTATCACCGGAGCCGGGCAAAACTTGTCGTAGTAGAGCAATTCTTGTGGACTGTGTGCATGCAATTGTTTTGGCATGCTCCACTATACCGAGTATATTACTTTACATGTAATATTGTTAAAAGTATTGATAAGACAAGTCCACCTCCATGTATATCCCTTCGTCCCATAATAGTATAAGATGTAATTACAACTACTTGCAGACACATACCTTCTTATTATTTGTGTGAAACTGTGAACTACTTAGCAGACGCATACTTAAGAAAACTTGTTTACTGAGGGGTGAGCAGAAGCTCGCATTTGCAAATTACTGCTCTTTCTTCTGGACGTGGACTTTGTCTACCCAGCCTTGTGCTAATCATTGAGGACTTTAGAAATTCAGAAACAAATCCAAAAAAGCCTCGCATGTTACATGTATGTTCTAAATGAAATATATATCACAAAGATCTCGTCAGTAAATGTGTCTATTTGTAGTCTGTATAATGTAAAGAAAACAATATGGAGGAAAAAAAAGCATTTTTGGGTCCTTTTAAGTTACTTTTTGCACATGCCACAAAAATGCAGAACTTTGCACGAACATAAATCTGTTCATAAATACTTAGTCATCTACATGCGGGATTAAAAAACGAATTTTTTGTTTGTTTGTGCCGGGAGCATTACATATTAATTTATCTTTGTATGCTTATCTGGTTTCAAATGTTAGGCAACTGATGATAAGAAGAAACAGCAAAGACCATTCCTTATGCAGTTCTTCTCACCAATTTTCATAAAGGTATCAACTAGAAAACTACTGATCATATAGAAGAAATGGTGAATAGGGTGTTTGTGGTTTCATCTTAATATTTACATGTCCATTTATTTGTGTGGCATAGGCATTTTCCATTACTTTCTTTGGTGAATGGGGTGACAAGAGCCAGGTAAGTTGTACAAAAAGTTTCTATGTCCCTATTCGCAAAGCACCTTTTGATATTGGTAGATGATCTTTGATATATTGCTTAATTTCTTGTCAGATTGCTACAATTGGTTTGGCTGCTGATGAAAACCCATTTGGTGTTGTCATCGGGGGAGTCATGTAGGGCCCCTTCTTTCTTGTCCTTTATACGGTTTTTTAAATGGTCCACCGTGTGTTCCTGACAAAACCTAATTGTGCCTAGAGCTCAAGCACTCTGTACTACTGCTGCTGTCATGGGAGGGAAGAGCCTAGCCTCGCAGATATCTGAGAAGATGGTGGGAATCGATTTCTGAAGTCTGTTTCTAGTACTCTGTTCGAGTTCTACATCTAATGCGATGCTTATCTCGTTGTAGGTTGAATTGTCAAGCGGAGTGCTATTCCTGTTGTTTGGCATAATGTCCTTGTTGTCAGGACCAGAAGGGCAATTGTAATGCCTCCAGGAACTTCTGCAGAAGCAGCATGGCGACAAAAGCCAGGCGTCCTTCGTCTCTAGTTACCAAGCTTTGCTTTTATTTGACTTACCTTGTCAGATGGCGACAAAAGCCAGGTGTCCTTCACGAACTGGATGGCGATTCATTAGTTTAGTCAACGCATTGTAACATTCGGCTTGCCATTCATAAATAACTAAATGTTACTAAAATCTCAAGTGGTTGCTTTGTTGGCCTCCAAACCTGAATATTCAGTCAAATCTGCTAAGAAATTGGTGTACATCGCTATTGGTCAGGGTTCAGGGACCAGTGTGAACTGCAGGCTTTTGGTACTGAATCTCGAAAAACCATGATTATCATTTAGTTGGATTATTTGCCTTTAAAAGATTCAGTTAAAGCTGTCTTGCTTAATTTCTCAGTAAAGTTCTGGTCGCAGTACTGGTAGCCTGGAACACGAGCAAAAGTTTGGTGGATGGTTTCCTTCGTGTAAATTCATAACCTAACATTCATGGCGAAATGTTGCTTAAAAGAAACTGCAACTTGTGCTATGTACCTGTCAGTGGCATGCTACAAGGACGGAAAAACGGAAGTATATCAGGGCAACTCTAACGCGGGGACACATTTCATCCGCCAACGCCCGTTTCGGTCCGCGCGGATAGAAACCATGGCCCATACGGCGACGCATTTGCTTTCAGCGTCCGTTTCGTGTTTGCTCGGACCCATTTTCTCCCAAATTTTGGTTGAGTTTGTGTTCCCATGGATAGGAGACGGACAGTCCACGCGTCCGTCGGTGTCCGCCCCGGTCACACATAGCAGCGTCCTAACTGCTCCCTCGTCTCCCTCCTGTTTCCTTTTTAATGCCACGCGTCTGCTGCCACCAACAACCAACAGCCCGAGCGAACCCTAGCCCCAGTGAGATGCCGATCAACTGGACCGGGAAGTGGTACTAGGACCAAGCCATCCCAATGCCCTGGTCAAAGGACCACTTGGCGGAGGGCTGGCATCTAAATCCGGAGAGAATTCCACTACCGCCCGTTCGACGATCGACCGTGCACGGGACTAGGAGATTCGCTGCTGCCGGGACGAGCTCTCGGAAGATCTGCTCGACGGCCCTGCGTTCGTGGAGAACTCCCCGCACTAGGACACCTCGTTCGCTGACGAACACGTCCAACAAGGCAAGTCATACTTCGTAGCCCGTGCTCCCGGACGCGGCGGTGCTCTAGCGCCACCACCAATGCCGTGGTGAAGGAGGATGCCAACGAGGAGGACGACCCCGAGCTCCATCGACACCGCCGCGCTGGACGAGATTGCCCGCTGACCTAACCTCCCGCGGGTGCTCCACGACTCGGGCATGGAGGCTTATCACGCGCCAGTGCCACTGGAGCCTGAGCTGCTGGAAGATGGCGAAACCCTAGTATAGTATCATGAATTGAGATAAAGATGTATTGTTTAGTATTGTTTGGCATGTAATAATTGTCTTTATGATATTGTGCGAACATTGTCGACTGCACTATATATTGCCTATGCGACATGAAGGTCATTAACGTTGGTGCAAGATGAGAGAGTTTTGTGGGCATAGTGGTGACATAAGTTGTCCCTCTCACTTGAACATCACTGCGGGAATAACGGAGATCCAAATCGTACTCCCCATCCACGGGGAGACCCTTTATTACTAGTGTCTCGGGCCAATCCGTTGGTTTTTCCTAAGGGGACTAATAGTGGTTATGCAGGGTGTATTGCCTAGATTATCTGAGAACTCAATTTTATGTCGGACTCCGCCCTTACATGACATACATATTATAAACGACATACTCTCTGTTCCAATGCTTACCGAGAACGTTTTATCCCTATTGCAGTTTCCAATCACATCACCGTTTACTATCTGTTCTCTTTTAGTTTTCTTGTCATTTAATTCTGCTTTTCTCAACACCAACAATACAAACACTTTCCACACGCTCATTTTGATAAACAACCAAACGAGAAACAAAAGATCACTTCCTCAACTCCATGTTTTTTTTTTCAAAATGGGAGCTTTCCCTGGCCTCTGCATCAATCGATGCACACATCCGCTTTTATTGCCAAGTTTCAGAAATCGAGTATATCTAGTTACAGTTCATGGATCACTCAGGGTGTACACAAAGATCAGCCAAAGAAAAATAAAGAGAACAAGGCGCCTATGCACCATGTAATCGTCTAGAAAGCCGGGATCCACCTCAGTTGTAGATATCCCGTGCGACCGTCTCCAGACGGGAACATTGGAAATCCATACTCTTTGCGCCTCCGGCAGTAGGAAAGACCACTCGTGGATAAAATGAGTAGCCACACGGATAATCTGTAGAAACTTACTGGTTGCACGATTGTTAAAAATAATATCATTCCGACAGTTCCATAGAGACCATACTAATGCACAAGTGCCCATACGAATTTGCCCTTAGTATTCTTCTCCACCCCATTAAGCCAATTACCAAACATATTTGACACATTTAACTGTGGAATGATATTAAAATAATAGTGAACAACTGTCCAAACAACACCCAGCAAAAAGGCATGTAAGAAATAAGTGGTTGATATATTTCTCAGAATCACAAAAAGCACACTTCTTAAATCCATCCCATTGTCGTTTTGCTAGGTTATCTTTAGTTAAGATGACTTTGTTATAAAGAAACCATATAAATATTCTTATTTAAGTGGTACCTTTAATTTCCAAATATATTTCCGTAAAAAACCAGTGTGACCGTTCATATAATCTGTGTATAAGGATTTTACCGTAAAATATTCACGATTCCGTAAGTTTCCACACAAACTTATCCTCCTCGTCAGATAAGTTTATGTTCATTAGCCGCTCTACCAAATGTAATCATGCATCCCATTTGTTTCCAGATAGCGCGATCTTCAAAATTCAATATTTAAGGGGAATTGCGCTAAAGCCTCTGCGAGCAAAACTTTTTTACGACTTACCACACCATACAGAAACAGTTACAACAACCTTGTACACTTGCAGCCCATGCAGCTCGACCGGCAGCCGCTGGCAGCACCGTTAGTAGGAACTTGTAGCTCCAGCGATAGTCCATTGCAGCTCTATAGCCGGTGGTAGTCGTTGCAACACTTTCGGTACAACTTTCAGATTCATTTGTCATTTGCAGCTCCCGTAGCTCCCCCAGCTGCTCCGGTGGTACTCGTTTGCAGCTCCTGAGAGATTATTTGCAGCAGCAGTGGCCCAGCCCATAGCCGCGGTGATGAATTTTCTTGAGAATATAAACAATTGTTCAATTAAATTAATCCAAACATAAATGATGAGCATGACATAAACAGTAGTGATGACATACTTAAACTTGATGAAATCACTAGTACGACAGACATGGAAATAAACAGGAGCAGGATAAACGTGTTATACCCTCCAATATGCCAGTACAGGATGTGGAGAGGCGGCGTTTCGGAGGCCTGCTTTCCCGTGGATGGGATGGGATCACCGGCGGCAGCAGCGAGAGGAACGACAGAGGCGAAAGCGCGTGGAGCAGATGTGATATGTTCTGTATCTTCTGTGTGGAACGCCTCCCTTCACTTTACACCAACTCATACTAGTGGGAGAAGAGCTCATCTTATAAACTGGTGTAAATCTCTCTAAAGTAGCAATGTGGGACTAAACTCTCACCACTTGCCATGATATCATGGTCCTTAGAGATTTTTTTGAAATTGTTAGATGGGCTTTTAAGCCCACCCAATATTTCAACAAATTTTGCTGTTGTGGTGCCATGTAAAAAAAAAGTGGGAGAAGCTTACGGGACTCGTGGCACCGGCGAGCGTGCATGCTTGAGGGAGGGATCTGGTCGTGGTTGCAGTTTAGAGCAGCAGGCGCAGAGGGAAGATGATGTGTGCATCACATGGTGGCGGGAGATGGAGGCGGTACCTTTCGTGTGGCAGAGGCGAAGGTGGCGACACAAGTTATGGTGGAGCAGCGGCCTAGGCGACATGGATTTCACCGAGAGAGAAAAATGGATGAGGAATGGAGAAGAAAGAGATAAATGGGATAAAATGCCCTCGGGTGTTTAGGGTACGGCTTATACGGGTTCTGGTTCGGATTTTTTTGGTTATCGAATTTTTTGCCAACCTTGAGCTTAAATGTCGATTTTTCTAAAAAATATATTCGATTTGAGGTGACCGAAAAAATCTTTGGGGACCGATGGCCCAGAGAAGTCGAGATCTCAAATCGCCAAACAGGTGGCTCACGGCAGCCACGCGCACCCAACTGGGCCACAAATATTTTCCGTGGCTCCAAACCGCATAGCCACCAGCCCGCGGAGCAACACCACACCGCCGCAAAAAACAAAACCGAGAGAGGATTCTCTCAGGCTCAGTCAGAGGCGAGCAGCAGGCTCCGACCTCTGACCCCGAGGCACTGCGAGGGCGGTGGCGTGAGAGAATGGAGGCCGCGGCGGTGCCCAGCCGTATTGCTCTCTCTGCGACCCGTTTCGCGAACCACCACGCGGTGGCAGGTACTCCCCCGCTCCCTCTTGTTTTGTTGGATTTTTTTTTTGGTTTTTGGATTATCTTGGATTCTTGGGTGCCAGTTTGGTAACCTCGTCCTCACACTTGGCGGATAAGGCTGGTAGGACTTAGGAGTTTTTGTTCTAGAACAGTACTTGGATGCATTAGATCGACTGATTCCAAATGGAGTTAGGTATTGTCAAGGTGGAAGCAAATCTAGCTTTGAAGAATAGTCGCCGTTATCAAATTTAGGCGTCGCTCGGTATTGGAAAATTGCTGCAAAATTTGGCCAAATTGAGCTTGCCAGAACATTTTATTGGAATTTTCTGACACGAACCCGTTGGTGTTGTATTGCTAAGAGAAAGGGATGTTTCTTTCTTATCCAGTAGCTGTTGGTTTCTGCAGCATGCTTTGGTGTAAGCGTCCATCCCTATTTACAAACCTGTACAATCAACGGTGGTTCACACCCTTTTAGCTCCATGACAGTGAAACACTTCAAAGTTATTTATATTATTATCCATGATAAGGGGTAAAGTGGGGGACAAAGCTGAGCTTGAATCATGAGCAAGGGCTGTGACCATCTCAATTTAGATGGAAGATTCATTCTTAGGAAAAAAAAACTTGGATGAAAGATTTGTTTGTTATGCCATTTTGGTCCGTGGTTAGCCTTGCAGGATTGCTTGTTCATCTTTCTATTTTGGTTTTTCCATCTTCTGCAGGAGATAGATCTTCTATTTACATAAGAAGGTCCACACATGTTACCATCCCCATTGTAATCACATCAGCTGCACCAGGCAAAGGTGGTGGTGTGCTTGATCGACCAGTAGAGAAAGTTTCTCCTGGCCGTCAGTCTGAATTCGATGTGAAGTAAGTCTATTTCTGGTACATATGAATATTTTTCCCTCGAGTATATAAATTCAGGAACGGGGATAGAGTTTTTAGGAAATAAATAGTGTCGATTTTACAGTATCATTTCAGATCTCAGAAGTACATTCTAAACCCTGCCAAGTAGAGTGTATCTTTTCACCTAACGATGGTAACTAAAAACTACAGAATGCTACATCAGGTGATCCCCAGCAGATAACAAAGTTGCCAATACAAGTAGTATTGGACTGCTTCACTGAGAAGGTTGTTTATACGAAACTAAATAGTGTGAATGTTACAGTATCAAATCCGATTTCAGAATAAGATTCTAAACCCTGCTAAGTAGAGTGTATCTATCCAACTATGGAAACTAAAACTACAGAAGGCTATATCAGGTAATCCCAGACAGATAACAAAGTTGCCAAATACTAGCATTGGACTGCTTCACTGAGGAGGTTGATTATAGAAAATTGAATAGTGTGAATGTTACAGTATCTAATCAGAACTCAGAAAAATATTCTAAACCCTGCTAATTAGAGTGTATTTATCCACCTAATGAAAAAACTACAGAAGGCTACATCAGATGATCCAAACAGATAACAAAGTTGCCAATGCAAGTAGTATTGGACTGCTTCGCTGAGAAGGTTAATTATCAACTTCTCCATAATCGTTGTAGTTACTGCAAGAGCACACGGCTAGTTTATTTCTTAGCAAACGTAAAGCAATAAACCAAAACTTATCCAGAGCTCCAAGGGTCTGGAGTTTATCTTGCTGTTTTATGGCTACATAATGTTACTTTGTTGTCAAAGTGATGCCAACTGGCCATTACCTCAACTGGTAAGGTCCATTACAGATATAGTGATCTCCGTCAAGGATTGACTTGTATGTGTTGTAGTTTACTGTCCCGTCCAGCTTACTGTCAGAACTGTTAGTACAAAAGTTCTTCTAGTGTGGGTTGGTTTGCTATGCTTAGGCATGCCAGTTCTAGTGTAGAATGTACGCATGTGAGCGCTTGCCTTTCTCTGAGACAGCTATGATCATTGGTGTATTATAGCATAAGGAGGTTTGTCTCATCAAAGTGGTTTATTTTCCGCTGCATTATAGCTTGAAACTAAAAATAACATGTATTGAATCTGACATCATATGCTTGCTGGACTTATGTCATTCCAAAATCCTATAGTTATATAATAGAAAGAATTACCATTCTGCTGTGATCAGTTGGATATTATGCCATATACTCATGCTTTCTGCATGTTTTTTGTAGTTGATATTTGTGTATATATAATTATATATATTGCTGCTTTGATGATTGATCTCTGTGAGATACTCTATACATCAGCATTATCTTTTTGACGGAAAATATGATTTTTTTTCTGGACTGCAGTTTTCTCAGGGTGGCTAAATTGGTATTGCTGGGCTAGATTCCTTATTACAAATTGTGCCAGTTTTATTCATCGATATAAAAACATCACTACTTAAATTATATCACAAAATATAGTGGAAGAAATTGATCCACATGATCTGATGATAAGCCACACGCTTGAGTCAACATAATCTAAGACAACAAAGTAAAATAGCTAAGAAAAAACTGACGGATCTGCAATACCACCGCAAGATTAAATCAACTAATATTCAACTCTTTTGCGATTCCCTGCCTTTTTCGGTGAATTTTATTTCTCATTCACCTAGATTGGTTGTAAGCTTCGAACACCATTTTTTTTTCCGATAAAGGGAATATATCAATACCAAAATGATTGAACACCAAATATGACATCATTCTTTTGGGCTGCAGGAAATCCCGAAAAATGTCACCTCCATTTCGTGTCGTCCT
Organism: Poa pratensis; assembly: GCA_947311845.1. NCBI lineage: Eukaryota > Viridiplantae > Streptophyta > Magnoliopsida > Poales > Poaceae > Poa > Poa pratensis. The sequence continues at coordinate 40,563,064 of CAMZMU010000094.1, forward strand.
GCACAATGACAACGAGAATAGGCGTGAGTACGTTGTCCAGGTCCTGATGAAGGTTATCCCTGGGATGACTGTCGACAACGCTGTCAATATCATGCAAGAGGCTCACGTGAATGGAATGGCAGTGGTTATTGTCTGCTCTCAGCAGGAAGCGGAGGAGCACTGCACGGCGCTCAGGGGCAATGGCCTCCGTAGCTCTATTGAACCTGCAAGTGGTGGCTGCTGAAAAAAAAGGGTTCCTATTTTTGCCGCTTAAAGTTTGTAGATACCCCTGCATATCCAGATACACTGCAATGAATTACAGACACTTATTGTTATAGATGGCCATGGGTTCCTTCTTGCAGATGCAAATCCTGTAGACCAAATATAGTGTTTCCAGATATTTATCGAGAAAGCAGCATTTCTAGTTATGAAATCTTACCTTCTTTTTAAGTGAGTATTCCTAGACCTTAGTTACATTTACTGGATTTACTACATTGGAAATGGCTCATAGCTTCTATCATGCTGCCTAGTGTTACCTTGCAATTTTTTTGTATTTTGGTCCACATATCATGGCGCGCTAAGTCTTGTGCTGCCTTTGTTTTGAGTCTTCTGAAAAGGTGTCGATTTTGCTGCCTTTGTTTTGAGTCTTCTGAAAAGGTGTCGATTTTTGTTGACGGGACGGCTGGTCTCTCATTTGACAATGTGTACGTCTTGAACAGCTATTGAAGAACTCTGTATTTTTGCGGGAAAGTCATCATGGCGACTTTATTGATTATCTAACAAAGTCACGTGGTCTGTGAGAAAGCTCAAAAAAATTCCGGTCGATCCTCAATCCGGATAATTGAATGGGGTCCCTCCGCCTTACAAGGTTGAGTATGACCGTATGAGTCACCCTATTGTTTTCCCTAGGACTATGAGAAAACATAGAATGGCCGAAACCACGAGATAGAAACGAGCACTACCCATAGATAGCCGGAGCTGCTCCAGTGGAATTACAGTCCTCGAGCTTAATACCACAGTGGCTGCATGCAATGAACGAGCCAGTATCGTCTCGTATAACAGCACCAATCATCCACATTTAATTTGCAATATTATTCTTTTGGTTTCTCCCATCCCGCGAGTAGGGTGAACTCCCGCATTGATCTTACAAGCCCTGAAATAATTTGTTGTGGTTGCCAAAATAGACTAGGATGATCTCGATGGACTACAGATACTCTCATCACGAGTAGGGCCTCTTTCGATTGTACAAATTTCATAGAAATTGTCGAGAATTCTAATCCATAGGAATTTTTTCTATGCAATCCCTTTGGATCAAAAGATTGAGTTCATCAAATTTCTATGGAATCTATTCCTATGCCCGCAATTTCATAGGAATCTCAACATGAGCTCTGACCTCATTTTCCTTTTCTTTTAAGAAGTTCAACACACTTACACTCTATATCTCTCTACTCTCCCTCCTCAATCCTGCGAATTTTTTATGTTTGATTGTTGTGCACCATCCAAACACACGACTCAAAAAAATCCTGTGTTTTCAAATCCTATAAGAATTCACCATACTCATGGCATCCCAATCATGTGTTTTTTCTATTCTCACTTTTCTAAATTCCTATAATCCAAAGAGGGCCGAAGTTGTCTTCTCTGCCACCATATATACCAACACGCGGTAGCGATTAACTGACTCCCACACCATTAAGGCGGAGGGGATAAATCGATGGGGTAGTATGCGAAGAGTTTCAATCACACCTGATCCCAACCTATCAATATATAGTAGCCATCTCGTTGATTAATTCTAAAATTTTGAGATGCTCCCAACTCTCAGCCACAAATACGCATGTAGAGCATCTTCACAATATATCTCGCAGACCGGACAAATACTACTCGTAATAATATGTCGATTAGCAAGAACACAACTGCAGGGAATGGTAAATCTCCAAGCAACCATGTGCAAGAAATATAATACAAACAACTATGTACCGCTGAGTTGGAGAAAGCTAATCGGAGGGAGAAGAGAAGTGGACTGTAAATTAAAGGACTTTTTGGATTGAAGGATTATCATTAAAATTTGAGAACTCCAATCCATATTTTTTTTCTGAAGAAAGTCCTCTGAATTAAATGAATGACACCTCCAAATTATTATGGATTGCATTCCTACACCCTAATTAATATATAGGAATTTCAAAAGCCACTCTAACATATTTTTTATACACATGCATGTAAGATCGAGACACTTTTTCAGGGGTTTCCATCCGAATGACCATTGTCGCGGTTTTCCACTGTTTTGTATGTGCAGTCTTGTTAAATCATGTGTTTTTACAGTTTCTGTGTTTTGTAATCATGTGATCCAAAGAAGCCCTAAGAGTCAGCTGCAACACGTGTTCCGAGACACTCCATGAGAGTGTAAAGTGAGTCAGATATAAATGAACTAGAATATGTTTGTAACAAACTACTCACACCGTTTCTAAATGTAAGATGTTTTATATATTTCATATGTTGACACGTACTAAAATGAATGAATATACACACAAAAACATGTGTAGATACATGTAAATCTAAAAAAAGGTTAAACATATTATATTTAAAAACGGAGGGAGTATTATACAACTTAGTTTATTAGGTTGACTATAAATGACATGACACATCATGTTATAGGCAGCAGTTAGTTATACAATTGTACTTCTTTTACAGCATATGTGCAACAATTTGATTGCCACACACCTTTTTCTTTTCTTTTGAGATGCAGATGACACACACTTTTAGGCTTTTAGCACCAAAATGTGACATGCAATACGTGTCGAGCAAGGGAAACAGCCCAAGCGGCCCCTTTCTCATGTTTTTCCCGACAAGGTCCATGCATTTCACGTCGTACACATGCACGCCGACAATTCCAACCGTTGTTTCGGTACCCATATCGATTGAAAAGAAAGGCTAGAAGGTAGGGAAATTCCCTAAAATAAAAGGTAGGGAAATTACCGTAGCCTATATTTGTCTCATCCAAACGATCCCATCGATTTTTTATTTTGCAGTTGGTGAAATAAATAACGCGCGAGCCGCCACCACAAGAACACGCCGCCTTCCCGGCGTGGCGGCGTCGCACGTCGCCATGTCGATCTCAAGCAGCACTCCGCGCCGCCACCACCAACAGGCGCCGCCGGCGCGATCGTCGCTCCGCAGCTCTTATTATCCCGGAGTATCGTGCTGCATGCCTGGATCGGGGACAGACCTAGCCTCACAGAAACACTCCGCACTCCGCAGCCATGTTTCTGCAATCCTGCCGACGCACGTCGCCATGAATCAGAGGTAAGTTTCTACGTACTGTGCGACTTGTGATCGCTTGCCCGGCCACAAACTCTGCTGACACCGAAGATATGTACTTACGAGATTTGTTGGCACGGCTATTTGGCGTGCTTGATCGCTCAAACGATATCACGTACGGATTCCCCAAGGTCTATCATGTACCTGAGATACTACTGCCTGGCACAGCGATATATTTAACCGGGGATATTCTACTGTTTGTCAACAGTTCCTACCTGCCACTGCCAGTCTATAGAGTTAGGATTGTAGTTTCGGATGTTCTTACAAATATACTCCTCCACACTTCCTAGTTGTCAAAAAATGCACAAAGTATCATGGTGGGAAACTGGTGAGGCAACATGTGTCCGGAATTTTCCAAAATCTCAACCATATTTCTAAGCCGCTGTATCAACATCATTGCATGTAGTGCATCAAAATTAATAACACAATAGAATGGCCATATGAATCAGCCGATACAGATGCTGATTTTCCCCTTTTCGAAAAAAATGTAGTGCATCACAAAATCCACACGTATTTCACTAAGGGCTCCTTTGATTTGAAGGAAAGATGGAGGAAACGTGTAGGGTTAGGAAAATTTCCAAAGTTGGCACTGTTCATCCCTTTGATTTGTAGGAAAGGTGCGAAGGAAGAGTGGAGGGAAATTTCCTTCGTAGGTGACTTTCAAGGCAGAATCCACAAGAAATGAAAAATTCAGTCAGAGCTCATTTTTGGAATCCTTTGCACAAGGAACAAGAAAGGATTACACCTGCCATCCTTTGCTATTCCTTTTCCCTTCCTTGGCTTTTCTTTCCTTTAAATCAAAGAGGCCCTAAATTAGCTCATTTTTGCTGCAGTTTTTTGAGCTAACTGTGTATTTTACTTAGATTTTCAGTAAAATCGTGCAACTCGATCAGAATTAGCAGAACCTTAGAATATATGGCTCGCTGGGATGACACAAAAGGAAATCGCATTCTAGATTGCAGCGTGCAGACTTTTATTGATCGGATATATGAGCTGTTTTCCACATGATTTAATCCAAAAAACAGTAAATGGTTGGGGGCCAATATGTAGACAAAATTCCAACATTGCCATCATCCGATGTCAAACATATGTTCCTGATTAAAGTTCCACGTCAACGTGCACACATTTCATGAAGGTGAATACAGGTATCCACCTGAACATGGCACAAAGGCAATCAGACACGGAAAATAGTTACACCCAGTTTCCCCTTCTCCTCTCCTCCCGCTACTGTAGAAGGCGATAAGAAGGGCGACCTCGTTCCCTGCCCGATCTGCCGGCGAGGCCGCGGGTTTCCTCATCCTTTGCTCGCCGCTCCGGCGACGGGTGGCGGATGGGGGAACCCCGGTTCTCGGTCGGCCTGTAGATAGGAGTAGGTTAGGGTTTCGCGGCGGCGTCGCTATGTGGCAGCGGCGCGTCTCCGGCGAATAAGTTTGACCTCATCTCTCCCCACTTCGATGGCGGCTCCGGCGGCGTCGAGGAGATGGTGGTGCGTGGGCCTCCTCTTCCGCTGGTGGTTGCGGCGGATGGATGGAGGATTTTGTGTCTCGGGGATCTCTGCATCTCTCGAGTTTCTGTCCCCCCATCGCGGACGCCGAGGCGGCGACGGCGTGCGCGTGTCGTGGGGTCCCTGTACTCTAGCCCTGCTGCTGCAGCGTCGTCGCCTCCTCCTGCGACGATGCGGGGCTTGGGAGTTTAGGTGTGTTTAGAGGAGCTTCAGTTCTTCCTCCCTCTCCGATGAGGGAGACGACCAGGGTGCGGTGCTTCGGCATCCTTCTCCGCCGTCGTGCGGGCACGCAGAGGCCGAGATTGGCGACTTCCCGTTCGCAAAGATGCTACCTCAAGATCCAAGGTCAGCGCTGGCTCCAGGTGGGAGCGGCGGAGGTGGAGCGGCGGCGCGTCTCCGGTCCGCGTCGGTGGATGCAGGGTGTCGGGTTCCCAGGGGTGTGGTTGTAATTTTCACTTTCTTTGGGTGCTGTACTGCTCTTCCTGGTTTATAGAGCTGTGGTTGTATCGCAAAAAAAAAAGAACATGGCACAAAGGCGCAGCAAAACCAAAAACTGCACGTACTTTTGAATTTTGCTCCTCTTCTAACGGCTTTTAACCTTTTTAGCATAGCATGGAAAAACTCCCCCATGTCAGATGCATGCTTTCACGTGCTCGACAAAAGTGACAGAGAAACAAGTTGACGTACGTTGTTTTAGAAAATGTTTCTCACATCAGACTCTGACAGGTGGAACTCAAATTAGCGAAACTTGTAATTCGAAAAAATGCCATGGGAACATGAGCCAAATTTAGATCAACTACTGGCAAGTGACTCTGACAGGTGCTGCTCTTGGTTGGGCATGGTGATCGAACTAGTAGCGCAAGGAAAGTGGCGGACCTACGGTTTGGTTCATTCCACGAAGGTCGAGGTGATAGTGGAGGTGATAGCGGACGTGGCTCTTATCCACCACATGGTGTTCAACGAACCAGTGCTCCTGGAGGATCGTGTGCGACACACCTTGATTTGTGTGGTCGCGCGTCGCGATTCCATGGAAACTTCGAGTTAAGGTGGTTTCGTGCTAGCTGTGGCCATCTAATTTGGAGCGAGAGGTTAGGATGTCGGGGCGGTAGTCCCGAGACAGTGGCTGTGGCAGTGAAAGCACCACGACATCATATATGCTGCGGTGAGTTGCATGTGGAGGTGCAGTGGCGGATCTGGGGGCGGGGCGGGGGGGGACAGGGGCCAGTGCTAATTACGTAGGATTTGGCTAATCAAAACGTTGATGCATATGCCTTAGTGGTACATGGGCGCTAATCAAAACGTAGATGCATATGCCTCAGTGGTACATGGGCCAAAAGCCCAACACGCTCAGGAGAATTGCTGCCCAGCTGCCCGCACGATCAGAAATTTACATGTACAACTATGTACGTGATGACTGGATTGGTCGAGACATCCACGCGATCAGTTTCCAAATTCCAATACTAACCTATCGCCGCCGCCGCCCGCCTGTGCTATGGCATCCCATCTTATCCATCGCCGGAAAACCTTTGCCGCGGTAGTTGTTTTTTCTCCTCCGCCGTGTCTATACTCCGGCAATCAGCGATGCCTCGACGGCGTTGCCGTCGCTGCCCTGTCCATCCATCGTCGAGGGACTCATCACCAGATTATCTCTCAAGGTATACACACACTACCAATCTTTTTTTTTTGCGGGGATACACACACTACCAATCTGATTTCAAGCTATAATGCCTAACGCACTAGTTAGTAGTAGCACATGTGCTTAGACGAGAGATCTATATCAATATTTTTTTGGTTCAGTTCAGCTATACAATTTTAGATAAAAAGGAAGAGAAGAACGTTAACATGTCAATTTTTCCAATGTACGTGCATCAAAACAGTTTAAAAATGAGGTATAACTTAGGACTAACCGAATGTGACATTAACTCGGATGATATTGTAATTGTATAGCCAAATTTAAATTGGTCAAACATGTGTCATTGGGTGGGTTTATATGTGCAAACTTCAAAACTAGTAAACATGTATCTTCCATGCAAAAAATACATATGATGGGAGACTTCATGTTTTATAGTAGAGGAGAATATATAATATTTGATCTACGATCTCGTTAGCTCGCCCCCCTATGCCCAAATCCTGGATCCGCCCCTGTGGAGGTGGCATAGGTCGGCTGTGACGAGTTACAAGGCATTGTTGGCTACTAGGACATGGATAGACGTACGATAAGGACTTTAGGTTTGGTGAGCTCGGGGTGAAGCGTAGCACCGACTTCGGTCATGTCAGGCTATCGGCGGTGACGGCGTTCTTAGATGTCACTTCCCTTCTTACGGGCACCATTGTGCAACCTCATCACACCTTCTTTATTTTAATCTCTTGGGTGAAATCCTAAGTTTTGGCCTTGGCCGAATCAGGCGTTTTTGCGGCATCACCCTCCTTGGGAGCGGCTCCTCGGAGGTCTTGTATTTTGTCGGTTGCGGTGACTTGGTGACCGTGCAGCTTCACCGTCGGGAACGATTGTGCGCAGCGTTGGGGGGGGGGGGGGACAGTGTGGAAGTCATAGTGGCAACTCCGGAAAGCCTTAGGTGGATTGTAGGTGTCGCTTGGGTGGCATATCGTCGGCTATGTTGGGTGCGGTGCTTGAACCGACAAGTTTGTTGCTGAGTTTCGGAAGCCGGAGCAGCGGTTTCTAATACTTGTGCATTGTTGAATATCATCCCTTGCCGCTTGAGCGGAAGATTATTGGTTGGCTCAACTGATGCGCGGCCTCGTGGCCGGCGTGTAACATGGTGTTGAATTAGTGTTCAGCGAGTTTCCCTTATTAAATGGTAAATTTGCTTCTCCTTATTCAATGAAATGTCTAACATTTTGTGTTGTTTCAAAAACATTACAACTTCGGCTTTCTAATACCCATATATAATGTCAGTCTCTAAGTGTATTGAATATGTCGAGAACATTAGCTCAACTGATTCAAATGGCTTTCTAATACCACTCCTGGCTTCTGGGTTTTGGCAAACCGTTAAACAAAGTATATTTTCATACAGTTGTCAAACAACTGGAAAGAACTAGACAATTCACAAGAAGACAAGAAAAAACGATCACTGTGACTGCATGTGTGCACAAGCAATACATCAGCTGGACGGCGGGGTTTGGTACCTTCGTAACAGTTAGATACTGTAGGTGGACACGTTCTCCGATTGAGAAATGCTGGCGCGTCTAATCGCTCCCTGCTGTGCCGCCAAATCGTTCAGCCCTAGGCGTACGTACGTAACCTAGCCTCCTCAGTCCTCACCCATCCAGCCCGTCCACCACTGACCGCCCATTGTCCGCTTTGGTATGTTGGACACTTGTGGCAACTCCAACGCACCGACATATTTCGTCCCTTTTGATTCGTTTAGCTCGGCGTGGCCAAAATTAGGACCTAACGCGAGGACGCATTTCGGTCTTTGGACATCTTTTCGTATGTATCGTGTCCGCACTAACCCAATTTTGGAGCAAATTTGTGTTTGCTTTGTGTCGAGACGGACAGAAGACACACAGGAGACGGACCGACGCGCGTCCGTTCGTGTCCTCCTCTAGCCCCACCTGGCAGCGACCCACCGCCCCGTCGTTTTCCCTAGCCCAGTCCTTTTTAACTCGGCCGTGTGGATAGCGACCGTCGTGTACACTCAGTCCCCACACCCAGCCCCCACACACTGTTCCCCCACCGCCAACAGCCAGCCAAATCCTAGCCGTCGCAATGCCTCTCCGGTGGAACAACAAGGGGAAGCACGACTACGAGGTCGGCTCATCCTCTGGCCGCCGTAGATCTGCGCCGCGCAGCGCTCCTTGCCCTCCTCCTCTGCTCCGGAGGAGTACCTCGACGACCCGGCCTTCGCGCCCCACTTACACTACTAGGACGAGTGGTTCCAGGAGGAGCACGACGAGCGCCGATGGAGCTTGTTCGAGCCAGCTCCTGAGCCGTCGCCCATCCGTGAGCGGTACCCCTCGCCGCCCCGGGCCAGGAGGACGGGCTCTGGTTCGAGGAGGAGGCGATCGAGGACGGCAACCCACTTCTGTAGCACGCCTACGATGTGTCCCGACGCTCGCTCGCCGAGGACGAGATCTGACGCTGCCTCCAGGAGGCCGCCACCGCTGCCATGATGGACGTACATGCAGCAGGAGCAGGAGAAGCAGCAGCAGGCTCCGCCCCTCCCTGCCGGCCTCCTTGGCCATTCCTAGAGCTGGGCTGGCCCCCTCCCTGACCTGCCGCCGCTACCGCAGGAGGAGCAGGAGCATCCTCCAACGCCGCCTGGCCGTGTGCCGCCAGCCCATCTCTAGGTCGCGCCGCCGTACATCGTCATCCCCGACAGCGACGACGACGAGTAGGCCCTCGGCGGCGAGCCCCCAGCCCCCCCCTCATTAATCGCTGAATGGTAATTTCAATGATGATCGCTGGTTGACTTTACTTCGGAACTTTCTTTTGGGGTGGTGACGTCTGAATAGGACTTGGCAATGTGTCGATCTTGTCATGGGAGGAAAGGAGAGAAAGGTCGCTGTAAGGGCGGATAAAAAGACGGGCGGCGGCTCTACCTAGACCGCTTCACTAGTGGGTTTGCTCATCAAGCTTTCATCCTAATCCTAAAAAGGGAACCGCTTAAGTAGAAACCTTGGGAACTGGAGATCGAGAGAAAGGGTTGCTACAAGCTCCCTGTCCCACGCATCTAAACCAACACCCCCCGTATATGTAACAGGAACGGCCTTTTGGCCTACTATCAATATATTAAATTAAAAAACCCAAATGTGTCACACGTTGGGTCGTCACGCGAACGCGTGGACAGGGACGGTCATTTGTTGTTCGTCGGCCGACCCAAACGGACAAAAAAGGCCCAAAAATTGGTGTCCGTTTGGGTCGACGCGTTGGAGTTGGCCTAATAAATGTGATGTCCACGGATCACGGCAGCGCCCAAAAAACATATAAGTTTTATTACTGCATGTAAATATATTTGCTGATCTAGGCCAAGAGCATCTGCATTTCATTCTATTCCACATGAAACAAAATTAAATCCTAAAGCTAAATGGACTGCCTCTTGTTTCGCGGCACGTGTAACCCGTGTTAGACGTGGTCAGAACGTAGCTGGGCGGCCTCGAGGGCCTCAAATACAAGTTGCGGCCAGATTCTGACTAGAATCGCGTCCACTCGACGACGTTGTTCTCTGCCGGTGGATACTCCCCGGTGAATTTGAGCGCCGCCACTCGCTCCTCCTCGAAAAAGGTGTGTCGCTGGGGCTCTCTGAATAGATCCACGGGTCAAAGAACAGCCGGAGCTTCCTCTAGCGGTCGTAGACTGTACACTTGATGTCGAAGCCGGCTCTGGGGATTGGCACCCCGCCAAAATTGATGGCATAGCCTTTCGGCAATGTTGTCTTCGGCGGCGCGAGGATGCCGTTTTCAGCGAAATCTTTGGCCTCCTGCCAGGAGAGTCACTTCCTGTTTACATCCATGTCGGCGGTGGTGCGCTTGTGTGGCTGGCAACGGAAGGGATTGGGGGTGAGTGTGAGAGGCGAGTAAGATGAAGGCGAGCAGTTAGGAAAGGAGGTCATCTTTATACACCACCGCGGGTAGGCCAAGGAGCGATGGCCGACGTTAATGCTAAAAGTGGGGAAGGCGCAACGCCGTCGCGTCGCCTGATACCGGCATTAATGGAACGCGTGGGGAAGTCAAAAAGCTCGCCGTCGGGTTGCGTCGGCTGGTGCCGACATTAATGCGACCATCTCCAGTGGCACTGTGGGGAATTCAAACCTCGTCGCCGGGTCACGTCGCCTGGGGAACCGCCCAGCCAGGTGGTCGCTATTACGCTCGTTTCAGTCTTCTGCACGTCTCAATTAATCCCCGCTAACCAGATTTCTGTATATGACATGCGGAACTAGTCTATCAGATGGCTCATCTGGGGTTGTCCGACACCCCAAGCTACCCCAAGTTTGGGGGCGTGCTCAGGGGTGCCGGACCAAACAGATGGGGTGCCGCTGTTAGCGGTTTTCGTGTCTGGCACCCAATGAAGCCTTTGGAGTGATTTGGTTGGCGGTGGAGATGCTATCTGCGAGCGAACCACACAAGTGAGAGATAGACACACGACGTGGTATGCAGTTATGCACGTACAGCCTGACTGTCCATTGAGAAAAAGGATGGAAGGGAGAGAGAGAAGAGGATAGAGAAGTACGTAGGGTGCGAGTAGCGTCGTGCTGCTGGCTGCGGCCGGTCGTCCATCCGGGTGTGTTCAGGCGTATCATGCCGATCTTTATCTGGTTTCGAGGAGTGGCGCTCATCAGTGCTACCACTACCCCTGTGTTCCCTTTGAGAAAAATAGCAGACAAACACCAGCAGCACGGCCACACAAAGGTCCTTCTTCCGACCTATCCGGCTATATATAACGCCCTTCGATTCCTCCCGTCCGTCTGGCTGGGGATTCCGGCAGTGGGAGCTAGAAGAGAAACAGATCCACCGGTGGTCTGGTACGTATGCTTAGTTTCTGCCTTGATGTATTTCTCCAGCTCTACCTCCTCTTGCATTCATTTGAATTCTCCCTGGTAGTTTCCAAGGCATGATGCTATGATGCTAGATTCTTCACGAATGTAAAGATCCGGAAATCATCATCTAGCTTTAGTCTCCCTCTCAATTTCCATGGAAATATCTTGTGAGTGCCAATCGACAACACTGCTAGCTAGCTTTTGCGTTCAATGCCCGGACACGCCCATCTTAATTTTCAGTATCGAATATTGTGTGCTGGAGATGAATACCAATACTTGCGCATGCAGTAAAAAAAAGTATCTGTATGTTCCTGCAGACTGCATATATACGACTCTATCTGCATTTGATTACTAGCTAGTCCTCTAGAGCCACCATATGAATGAATGATGACAGGAAATTGGTATTACTTACAAACTCACCATTATTTCGGCACTGGATCAGTGTTTAATATTACTTATTATGGGGTGATCCATTAATTTGACGGATCACCAGATCAACTTTATTCATCATGGGTTGCCTATCACACGATCTCAAAAAAAAGTTTCTTTATGGAATCTCTAAATTTCTTGGGGCCACTAAGTCCCTTGTTTTGTCTTATACCTTCTTCTTACGAACGACATGGTGGCGGACAAAATCCATCACATCATCCCTCGAACGAAGAGAGTGTGGTCAGTACATATTTTCACTTAATATTGTATGACCTTGGATCCGAATGCAATTACGTCATGCAGCCAAAAAGCAAATCATGTTCAACACCTAATAGTAGAAAGTAGAAACCCATTCCTAGCTAGTACATATATACTAAGTTCGGGGGGATCACTCGGCCGGGATTTCCCAATTTCTAAAAAAAAACTAAGTTCGGGGGGAAATCTTTAAGTAGATATTTAGAGTGATAAATATCCATATTCATCGGATTGTATAATGCTCAAATAATAGAGCAATAGTCAAAAATAGAATACCTAAAATTTCAGATTATATTGGAATGTATAGCTTTTGTACCATTACTAAACCCTCGTCTGAAGCCAACATATATATTGCATTATATCCCCAGATCCTATTCTTATAGCTAGTATATATATGATTTTACATGAAATTATGCAGGTTAAAGACCCCACACAGCCAGGACCTTACATGATACCCAAACATGCATGCGTCAAAATTATGGTTGTCGAGGCTCCGAATTTATCATAAAAAACCGTCTATACCTGTTTGTGTATTGAGTATTTGAGTTATATGCACCAGCTTGCGTACTACCAATGGCCCCAAACACAACTTGTTCTTTCTTCAATCTGTATTACTACTCACCAAAACTCTACAGTAAAATCATGTATGCATAAAACCATCGGCACATGAGACGAAAACAAATATTTCATGTGAATGGAGTGGACGCCTCCATGATTAAGGAAAAAACAACAACCTAAATAAACAAGAACACTTTTTACTTACGAATATATTAGTAAGAGTGTTATTACTCACGTACACACCATGCAATCGTAGTGATACGAAAATTAATTTACTTCTATCTTACTTTATGATACTCTATATGACCAACTTTCCAATTTAAATTCAGCAAGAGAGTAATAAACGTGTCAAACAATTCAGAATCTCCAAATCTAGATAGGACAAATAGCTACCACATATGATATCTATACACATATGTTGTGGACAATAAGATGACTAATTGTTGTACATTTAATTAGCATCATCACATTTAAATAGAATTTTACATACTAGACACAAGCTAAACTGTGTTATACTTATACATGCAAATATATAGTATCAAAACAATGTAGGTAATTATAAGCTCTGGCCTGGATCAGCTGGCAGTCGAAAGACTAAGTTGGTTCATGTGGCTAGTATATATGGATGATTAATTCTACCTCTAAAAGTACTTCTAACTTCTCTTGTGTTCTCAGCATTATCTCCATTAATGTACAAGACTATGAGCAAGTTGGCTTGACTGCATTGCTCTCATGTACATGACTATACATGCAAATAGTAACCAACGAACTGAAGGACTTAAATGAATAATCTTATCTTTCAGATGCTTGAGATGCTAGGCATGGCACTGAATTCTTTTTACTACATGTACATGACTATACAATGTGTTCAATAATTGAACGCAGCCTTTCTTTACTACCTGACACTTAGCTAGACTGAATAGCTTTTTCACTAGCTTTTCATATACTCATAGTGCAGCAGTATCAGCAAACGAGTCAGATACTTATGAGGCTAATTTAAAAATAAATTAGGCTAAGAGTCGATATTTAGTCTGGCCAACAAAGGTTGGATCTGCCATTTATTAGAGAAAGTGTAGAAAGTTATGTAAAAGAAGTCACATATCAAATGTTGTCACATGTGTATGTTTTTTATTCACCAACTTACTTGCATTGCTATGTCTGCTTGACCTACAGGACATGAATTACTTATTCTTTGATAATATGTAATACCCTGGGGTTTTTCGTTCCTAAGGAAGATGTTTTGGGTCTCATGGAAGAAAGCATTAAAGACTTTTGAGAGTTACTTTTTCTTCTTTTGGCGAAGCTCCATAGACTTTCAGAACTATAAACGCGCACAACATGACATGGAATATGTGGTATCATGAAGAAAACATTTTTTTAAGGAACACCGCTGCTATACATGTGTGGCCGAGGTAAGAAGGTATATACGCACTCCTATACATATATTGACATCAAAAGAGCTGGTGTCATTATTTGTAATGAAATAACTTAATATTTTATACACCATATTATGATATTATAATACTCAAATTAGTTATTAAGATGATACCTTTTAAGTTTAGCAATAGCATCGTGCAGTTATTTAACCAAATCCAGGGATAGATAAGGCACACGTGAAGCACTACCGGAATTGAGGCGATCGGCAAAGGATAGGAATATGTGTCTTAGATGTCCATTTTAATTTTATGGATATTTGAAAGTGCAAAAAAAAAAGTTGATGTCATGTATGCCGAGTGCAACACTCCGCTTATAAGTCTGTGCCGAGTGTATGTGTCTTAAATGTCCATTTTAATTTCATGGATATTTGAAAATGCAAAAAAAAAGTTGATTTCACGTATGCCGAGTGCAACACTCCGCATATAAGTCTATGCCGAGTGTAACAGTCGGCACAGATGACACGTGGCGCAAGCCAGCGTAATCTATCAAATTGAGAACAGTCATGTTAGGTAGTTTGTCGAGTGTCATATAGAGGCACTCGACAGCGTGTTGCTGAGTGGCCCCTATATGTCACTCGACAAACTACCTTGCACTGACACGTGCCACCTGTCAGAATTTCTACTGAGTGTCTCCTGTGTAACTCTCGGCAATCTACCCGACAGAAAACACATGACAAACATCGCGTTGTCGATAAGGTATCAAACAATGGGCAACACTCGGAAAAGTCTTTGCCAAGTGCACACAAGGCTTTGCAGAGTTCCTGGGAAACTCGACATGCGGGAAAGAATCCGATAGTGAAGCATGTAATGAAGCTATGCGCTTCAATTATCACTTTCCCATGATTATTTTGTGTAGACCGGTAGATCAAAAATTTCTTATATATTAAGTTTGACAATAGAGACCAATTGATTTGATTGCAACGTTGAATTTCTAATAAAAAAACGTTTTACCAACCATTTCGATTGTGTGACATATATAGTTATACTCAATGCTTCAAACGGATGTATGTTATCCGGAAATTACTAAAGTTTCTAGAGAAAATTCATATTAAAGATATGGATATATTTGTTGGTAACTTGCCATGGCTAGTTTGTTACAACTGTATCATGATACTCATGCTTTATGCTTTATCAATTTAAAGGTACCTGTTATTTTCTAAACGTTCTCTAGATATAGGTCACAAGGGTATTTCTCTTTGCATTGAGTTTCGTCTAGACCTGTTTAAATTTTATGTGAGCAGATTTGACAGTACAAATTAACACAAACTGATTCGTGGAAAAGAGTAAATCAATTAATTAAGTCAAGGTGTCAAACTCAGGGTAGCACTGAACCTCACGTGTTGTCTAAATTTGTCAAAAACATTGAAATGCAGACCTAAAACTAATGAAATTGAACTACATGCACGCTAAATATATACAATATATCTATAACTAAGGCACAATTTATGTAGATAATTACTAATTACTCTCATGATACACATGCTTATATATATGTGACACATGTATGTCTCTTGGAATTAACTGGCCTTGAAATAGAACAGTGCATATTATGTGAGTTGCTTGGGGAATTAACTGGCCTTGAAATAGAACAGTGCATATTATGTGAGTTGCTTGGGGATGAACATGACAGGTAATTCAACTACTTAACGCAAACCACAGTAACACTGAAGAAATATGAATTACTGAAATATAACTGCCATCAAAATTTGTCAAAACTACAAAATTACAGAGCTGAAAATTTTGTTAAAACATGTGCACTATCTAGAAGTAAGCCACGATGTTATGTTAATCATTTATGTAACCAAAGACATGAAATCTGATATATTTTTTCATAATGCATGAAGCGTTTCGTGCACTCTTGCTAAAGTATAAAGTTTTCCACAAGCAAACCTATAAGTTGTGTACGTAGATCTAGGTACAAACTACATTTTTTTTGTCTTTTTGTGGGGAATTAAAGGTACAAACTGTGTATATGCAATCTTCAAAATTGATTGTCGTAACTATATGGTATGTAAACTCCAAACTGATACTTATATATGTTACCCCCTAGCTACTAGATTGCTTGAAGATCATTTCACCTGAAATTGATTGGCAAAACCTCCCGGTCATGATTGTGTGTGTGACTGACCTCTTGAGGATAAAATGACGATACTTGTAGCACTGGAAAACTCAAAAGAACTCCAAGAATCTCACCATTAGCATATTAACAAAGCGAATACAATACGTATAGTTAGAAAAATTAGTAGAAGACCACACCCGGCCAGCATTAACATATGATTTTCCAGAACTTAATTGTCTTGGCATGATCGATATTCGACACCACATACTTTAATACAGAAATTCTATAACATGTATTGATCTAATTGAAAATCAGATAAGGAAGCATGCATTGGATATTTGGATCATGGCGAGGAAGGCTATTCCCGTTTTGGACATGATGTTTTCGCATATATATGGCGCACCAACATATACAAGAAATCACCTTAGTTAATCAGAAGTTCGGTACTCCTGGGTTGTTGCTGCTCTCATCATCTCCTCGAGCTGGTAGTACTGGTAAAAGTAGTCCAATCCCTCCATGGGCTGCTCTATCGCCGCCGCCACAGCGGCTTCTGACGTGAGCACCATCGCTGAGCCATCCCCACCTACGCTTTTCATCCTCTCCATGGTCCTCTCGCTCGCAGATGCCCTCACATCCCTGAAACAGGCAGTGCTCGAGGAGCTTGCTGCGTCCCCTTTCTCTTCCACCGAAGCAGCTCTCGGCGCGGCCGCCGTTGCCCCCGGCGCCGCGTCAGAGAGGCGGTCGATGGCCGGCTTGGACTGCGTCAGGAGCCAGTCCACCGTCTTACTGGCCTTGTCGAAACCAAGCAGGTCCTGCAGCGCGAAGAAGTCGCGCGCCACGCCGACCGACAGGCGCATCCGCCGGTCGCGCACCCCCTGCGCCGTGCAGATCTTGCTGTGCCGGTCCGTCCGGAACGGCCGCTTCCGCGCCGTCCCGACGACGGCACCACCTGGCGCCTCATTTCCCGGCTCCCCAAGCTCGGCCGGAACTGGAGCGGTCACCGGCTGCCAGAGCACCGCTTCCAGGGTCTCCTGCTGCTGCTGGTACATCTCGGCGGGGAAGAACTGCACGTACTCGTCCAAAGAGGACGAGGCCGGCGTAATGTGGTGTGTAGTAGGGTTTGATAATGGCGGCTCTTGGTGGGAGACGCAATGATCATGGTGATGATTACGGTGGATATTTGGGTGATGAGTTAACATCTCTCAAACAGTTCAAAGCTTCAGTAGCAATACAAATCAACCTCTAAGAGCATCTCCAGTCGGGGCGCCCAAACGGCCGCCCAAAGCCGTTTGGGGCGTGCCGGACACAAAATCGCCCACTCGCGGCGCCCAAACGCGAATTCGGTCCGGCGCGGCCCAGTTTTGTGTCCGGCACGCCCAGCCCACGCCCTCAACTTGGGGAGGCTTGGGGGCGGCCCCGGACGGAAGGAAACGCGCGCTTCCGACGCGCGGGCCACGCCTGGCAGTGACACGGCCACGCCCCGCCGTGGTCAAAGGCGTCGTCAAAGGCGCGTGCCGCGTGGCGACTCCTCGTTTTCATGGCCGGCGGGCGGCCAGTGAGCCGTCGCGTCCTCTGCTCGCCGGAGTGAATGCGACGCGCCTTTTCGAGGCGAGCGGCGTTAATGCCACCGCTCTCCGGCCGCCATAAAAGGCCGTCGCCCCGCGTTCACTCGCCGCCACCGCTCCCCTCTCTCCCCACACGCTACACTCGCCGCCACCGCAAACCCTAGAGATGGCCGGCAACAACTGGAGGCGTACCGGTGGCGCCGCGGCGAACGGCTTCGCGCCGCGCACCCTGCTGAAGGATCAGACCGAGGCGCTGCGCGAAAACGGCTACCCAGTGGCGCCGGACATGCGCGTTGGCCACGGCTACGTCATCTCCGTCCGCGGCATCCCGGTGCCGCGGCCGCTGACGCGGTCGAACCGCGACTTCCACGCGGCCCAGACCGCGCACTACTGGCGCGAACTGACGCCGGAGATGCGCGACGACCCGCGCTGGAACCCGGAGGACCCGGGCAACGCCGCCCGGTACGAGGAGGCGTTCCAGCGCCTCTTCGAGGAGGAGATGAACCGGTGGGAAGGCCCCAGCCCGGCGCCCAGGGACAAGAACGTCGCCGGGCGCGAGGCGTTCTGGAGCGTGCACGGCCGCACGCTCCAGGCCGTCATGGACCACATCGCCAACGGCGGCTCCCTGCTGGAGTGGCCCCACGCTCCGCCTCCGGCGCTGCCAGCCAATGTGTGGGCACCGCGCACGTCGTCCTCGCGCTCGACAGGGTCATCGTCGCGGGCGTCGTCCTCGCGAGCGTCTTCATCGCGCTCCTCCTCCTCCCTCTCCCGCGTTCTGCTCTCGCCGAAGCCGGAGCCGATGAAGGTGAAGGCGGAGCCGACGACGCTCTACGCCGAGCTCCTGGCGGCGCAGGCGGCCAAGGACGAGGACGAGCTCCTGCGGGCCGCGGAGGCCGCGTCCATGGACGGGCCATCTGCCTGCGCCTGGTCGGAGTACATGCACGCCATTGAAACTGGCGTGCCGTTCGTCGACCTCACCGGCGACAGCGACGCCGGCCCTAGCCGCGTCAAGAAGGAAGACGACTGCGCAGGAACAAGCGGCGTGAAGAAGGAGGAGGAGGACGATGACCCCTACTACGCCTTCCGCCGCCGCTACCGGGGCCGCCAGTAGATTTAGGTTTAGGTTTTTAAAATTTCATTCAAATCTGTGAAATTTCCTAAAATTTGAATGAAATCCATCGAAGTTTAAATTTAATTTTTTTAGTTTGGGCGCCGCGAGTGGGGATCGACGGCGCCCAAATGGGCAAGGTAGTCCGGACGGCGCCCAAAGGGCCTGTCCGGAAGGCATTTGGCGGCCATTTGGGCGCCGCGACTGGAGATGCTCTAAGCTTAAGTGGAGATGGACAGTTAAAAGAAGCTTCCAGTTCTAGTAGTGCCCGGTATATATCAATATATGAAGTGGGGGTACTGCTAGCTCTAGTGCAACGGAGATCTAAATTTTACTTCCACTACTACAATCTTCTTTCTTATTCTATGTCACGAGTAGAGCTAGGCATCCATGTTCATCGTGGAGTGATCAGAAGGAATGGGGCTAAAAGGAGGAAAATGGGAAGAGAGGTGCAACAGAAAGAGCTAGCCACGCAGCAACCAGCTAGAGATTGTAGGCATCTAGCTAGGGTACTCCTAGGTAGCTAGATTTGCATTTTCGGAACTGCTCTGCGTACGACCTTCTGTGTCAATCTGACGGACAAGCAAGGGCGTCGTATCTGTTTGACGCACCTGTTAAAAAATCCGACGGCTAGCCACGGGCGTCGTACGAACGTCGGACGTAAAGTGTCGTACGTGTCGCACTTCTCTTGCATTTTTATTTGTATACATATTATTTATTATTATTTTGGTTTTGCAGGGTGGTGCAGCTCTGCAGTCAGGAGGCTCTCTCTTCATGGCTGGATGGCTATGGCATTTGATGTACTCCCTCTATCCCAATGCACGGGCCTCCTTAGTTTTACGTGTTTTAATTTTTAAAAATAAATTATATCTTTTATAAAAAAATCGAATACAAACTCAATGGTATAACTTTTGTGACATATGATACATATTTGGTTGATCAAAATAATTGTCAAATTTAGACCTCTAAGTTCCACCTAAATATGGACCGAGAGAGTAGCTAGCTCTAATTACGAACTGGCATGTGGGCTCAAGAAAGGTAAGGCTGTCAAGCTTAGCTAGTGCCGCTTCTGGTGGTGGGTGTGTGTTTGGGATAATATAATGATAAAGGCATTATGTCTGGCCAAGGTCTGTGCAGTAAGTACTGTAGGGACACGTGGGGAGAGCTATATGCCAATGCACATCTGAGCATGGTCAGGTAAGCATACAGTGGTAGATAACGATGGGATATTTGATCAATTAGCACTACATCCGTTGTCGGTTTGTTTGTTAGGGCATATATATCTTCGACCTAAGATCCAGGCAATTCCTGCCCTGTTCTGCTCTACGATCCTACTCCCAGATAATGAACCGGGAAAGACAATGGTGTAACTGCATTTTAAAGCACATCCCGCAACAGCATTTGCAGTACTAAGAACATCTCCAACGGCACCCTCCAAATAAGTGTCCGGCACCCCCAACTGAGGGCTAATTGGGAGTACCGGACATGTCCGGCACAGCGCAGCGGCGCCCTCAAACCAACACCCCAACTGTTTTTTTATCATTTTTTTGAATAACTTCAACTTCATTGCAAAGTTTAATTAGAATCCAAATATAGAAAATGTATAATAAGTTATTAAAACAATTTAAATTTAAATCATTCAAGAGTTCGAAAGGGACACATGAAAATCACAAGCCGGCGCCAGCTCTACGTTGTTTGCTTTGATCGCCCACAAATGCGCCACGCGGTCATCGTGCAGCTGCAGGTGCCTTGTTCCATCACGAATTTCCCGATGGGTGGCAATAAATTCTGAAAACTACGACGACACGCCTGGCTGTGGGTGGGCCATAGGCCCCTAGAAATCAAACAACTCGTTGACCAATTGCCTCCTCGTATCTCGCTCACTCTCGATGATCATGTTGTGCGTGATAACGTAGGCATTCATGATCTCACACATTTGATCTAGCGACCAAAAAAGACAAGGGTAGCGGACGACGACAAACCTGGCCTAGAGCACACCAAATGCCCTCTCCACATCTTTGCGGACAGCCTCTTGCCTCTTTGCAAAATGACAATTTCCCTGGCTGACAGTGTTACGGATAGTCTTCACAAATGTTGACCAATTAGGATAGATGTCGTCGACAAGGTCATACCCCTTGTCATAGTCATGGCCATTGATCACATAGTTACACGGCGGAGTTAGGCCTTGACAAAGTTTGAGAAACACCGGGGAGCGTGTGAGGACCCCGGATTAACCTTCCGAGATACTCGTTATGTTTTCAGCAACAATCGCATGATCAGTTTATTGTTGCACATAACTCGACGTCGCATCACAGTTTACATCCATTACAACACCGGAACAAGTTTTACAATAATTCGGTCATACAGACCGAGTCTTACATATGTGCCTTCCTGGGAAAAATACCATAATTCAGCGGAAGCAAACAGCCTTGATGGCCTACTGGCGTTCCTTAGTTCCCACAGGCAACTGACTAATGAAGAATCCTTAGTTCGCGTCATCGGTACCATCATTCTCCTCATCGAGATGCTCCTCGAAACCTGGCTAAGACAATAGCCAGGGACGAAACCAATATGAGTACAATTTAAATTGTACTCGCAAACTACCCCCAGCATGAACATGCACTGGTTAAATAAGACTTTTACTTTTAGAAAGATATCTCTATATCTTTGATGAAAAAGAAAAGAAGGCTTTTAGAGCTTTTTCCCATAAATCTGTCTTTGTAAGAAGTCACCTTTAAAACTTTTTCCCAAAAACATATCTTTGTTGAAAAAGGTAAGAATTCCCAAAATCATCCTTGGTTTATTTCTCCAAAACTCCTCCTTTTCCGACCATAGCCGTCATGGTCAAATCATTTTCCAACAACCTTATACCAGCCCTTCGGTATAGTTGCATACATAAAACATCTCCACTTTCTTTTCAAATCTTAAAACTTTGCAAAACTTGCACATGGTCTTAGGACAGCCTCCCAACTGTCCATATCAGAGGACTCGGCTATTCGAATAGTTTTTACACTCTGCAGAGGTGGCACGCTTTTCCCACATCCATCCGGCAACTCATCGTGTCAGCCACGTCCCGTCATACAAGGTGTATGCGAAGTTGAGTCACCGACCATAGCTTGTCCTTTGCTCATGCTAGTATAGGACCCTGCCCATATGACACTTTCCATCCACACTTAACCCAGCCCGTCGGAATCTAAGTGTGAGGACTCATAGTTTTGCCCGGCGACCCCATGGTGAAGTCTTCAATCCTCTTTCTCCCTTCACTTATACCAGCCCGTCGGTATTCTCCTTTTTGAGGACCCAAGTCAGGGGTAGGTCACCAAACCATCCCCCCATGCATAACGGAGTCATCTCCGTCGATGAGGCATCCCATACTAATATGAGCAACTTATATGACTACGCCCTTTCCCATAGGTGGGTAAATGTGGTCGCACAGGGTAAGATTGGTCGTCATAGTACTAGGACACAATGTGCATTTTTCATAAACATCACCATACTCCATTTCTTCACTTCCACACCGACATTTCGGCATTCCTTATCCACAGAAGTATTTTCAAAGGAATTTTGAGTAAACAATATTTTTTTCCCATCCTATAGTTTGAAAAAGAATTTCCATCTAATACCTCCATATAGGGTGTCAAAATAATATACTGGTATTTTGGAAAAAAGGGTTTTCAAAATCATAGCTCTAGTGGCAACACCACATAAATCACTTATGCACTTTATAAGTAAAACATGTGAACCAAAATAGATGTATATAAGTGCAAGCTCAGAGAAGTAGCTTGCCTTGCTCAGCAAAGTTCCCGGGTCTTGCTCCTGTTGTTTAGCAAAATCCCCCTCCTCGATAATCTCGGCAACGTTCTCGTCTAATCGTCTACTCTAGCAAGTACCAACAATTACTATACCATTCAACCAAACATTACAATCTTAAACTCTATAAATAGCTACTGTAATCACGCAAGGACAACCAATTGGGTTTAATTTAATTGAACTAACCAATAATTAAATATGACTTGAAAATGGCATAAACTAGCCACACAAGTTTTATTGCACAACTTAAGTTTTGTTAACAACAAAATTATGCCAATTTAGAGACCATTAGCACTGAGTATTTCTGATCCAACAAAATTGGCCTAGGTCCATTTGGATTAATATTTATTCCACCATAATTATTATACTACAGAAAAGTGCAAATCACTATTTGATTTACTAATGAGTTTCTGTTGCTTCAATAATTTTACCAATTTAGGGGTAGTTAGCACTGATTAAATGTGATCTAACAAAATTAGTTTGAACTCAATTGGGTTAATAGGGTATCAGAAACAAACAAGTTGGTGTTCTGAACCTTCTGTGGCACTTTAATTTCTACACATTTGTTATTTATCTAAACAGGATGAAACCACCTGGGTTGGTTTAACAATTTTATCAGCTATCCTGAGAATTTTGGTTTGATTTATTTGGACAATCATTTCTCAAGTTATTGAATTTCAAACAGGCATACTGATTTAAAATTTTTCTGTTAAATCCTAATTTCGAAAGAGGAGGAAAAAATATAAATGGGCTGGGAAGGTTTCCAGCCCGCTGGGCCTGGCCCAGTTTTATTTTTTTCCTGCGCGTGAGAAAGGTTAAAACCCAGACGGGTGGGGCCAGCCCGTCAGTGGCTCCTGACTACCGAAGCGGTACGCGCCCGTTGGATTGAGATCCAACGGCGCACGGTGAATGCGGCGACGACGACCTTAATCAAGCGGCGCCGTCGTGCCCGTAATGACGACGGCGAGTCGGAGGCTCACCTAGAGGGCTCGGGAGGCGACGGAGATGGTCGGGGTCGGCTGCGGAGGGTCGGAGAAGGTTCTGGCGGCTGTTGTATGGTTCGGGGACGCACAGTTGGACCACGACGAGCTTCTCTGCTTCCTTGGCCTTGGCGGAACTCCGGCGAGCTCCTGGCGTTTCTTCTGGGCACGAAACAGAGGGAAAATAGGGCGGGTGAGTGCGGTGTCGATGGGAATGAGTGTTTGGGGCAGAGAAAAGAGAATGGAGAGGGCGTGGCGTCGCAGCCATGGTCGACCTCGACCTTGGCCCCGGTCGAACGTGCCCGTGCTCCACAGCACAGCCGCGGCACGGCAGCAGCGGCTCCGCCCTCCTGGCGGTGCACGGGAGAGGTGGAGAGTGAGAGGAGAGGGCAGTGTGGAGAGCAAGGGAGGCTCGGGGGCGGCTTTAAATAGGGGCGGAGGTGGTTCACGGTGGCCTCGGTGCTGGAGGCGGTCAGGGCGTGGGAGAGCACGCCATTGGTGGCGGTGCTGTGCAGCGACGGCGTGGGGGTGCTCCGTTAGGGTTTTGGGTCCGAGTCAAGCGAGGGAGAGTAGGTGTCCGTCGTGTACACGGACGGTGTCCATGGCGCACCCATCGGAGGTCGTCAGCACGATTGTGTCGCGTTGGGGCAGGGGAAGTGACGTCGAGGTGTCTGCGGAGCTTCGGCGAGCGAGGCGGACGTCCATGATGAGCTGAGCTTTCCGGGGAGCTGAGGTGGCGGAGATCGGGGCCGGCATCGACGTGCTCGGGCCGCGAGGATTGGGCGAGCCTGGGCAGCGAGAGAGGGCGACCCACGTGCTCCTCTGCTGGACAATGATCGCGGAGGAGCAGGGCAGATGGCTGGCGCGGCGTTCTTATCCAACTCGGCATCACGGCGACGGTCGGTGCGACGGCGAGCTAGCGGTGCGGCTCGGTCGCTACAGGGGAGACGAAGGTAAGTTTGCAGAAAACCCCCTGCACTTCCTCCTTTTCTGTTTCTTTCATTTCCTTTTTTTAAAAACCAGTAGCATTTTAGCTATTTTATTGAGGCACTAAAACATTTTAGAAAATTATGAGGAAAATCAGGTAGCTTCCCCATAACATGTAGAAGCTCCACAAAAATTGGTGTTGCAAAATAAAATGTTTGGAAGCACATTGGTTCATAGGGTTTTTGAATATTCTTAGTGTTTAAAGAAGTAAAATAGGATTTCATAACTTAAATAAAATTAAGTGGTAATTATATAATTTTTTAGAAGAAAGGGGGTATGAGAATGAGATAGTAATCCTCTTGCCTCATCCATGGAATTATTTTCATAAAGAAAATATTTGCTTGGAAAGAAATAGAGAGTTAGGTACATAGAATAATATATTAAGATCATTTCTTGTAACTTATGATCCTACTTCAATTTGTTGAGTAATTTTAGGAGTTTTGCTTTATTTAAGTCACATTCCAAATTTGTTGTCAAGTGTCTTTTGTTTTTAGTGTTAAGCATAACTGAGGAATTGTCCACACAAGCAACAATCACAACAAGATCAACACTATCTTTGATGTTGATATTTGTGTATATATAATTATATATATTGCTGCTTTGATGATTGATCTCTGTGAAATGCTCTATACATCAGCATTATCTCTTTTACGGAAAATATGATTTTTCTGGACTACAGTTTTCTCAGGGTGGCTAAATTGGTATTGCTGGGCTAGATTCCTTATTAAACATTATGCCAGTTTTATTCATCGATATATAAAAACATCACTACTTAAAATATATTACAAAATATAGTGGAAGAAATTGATCCACATGATCTGATGATAAGCCACACGCTTGAGCCAACATAATCTAAGACAACAAAGTAAAATAGCTAACAAAAAACTGACGGATCCGCAATACCACCTCAAGATTAAATCAACTAATACTCAACTCTTTTGTGATTCATCTGCCTTTTTCGCTGAATTTTATTTCTTATTCACCTAGATTGGTTGTAAGCTTAGAACACCAAATATTTTTTTTCGATAAAGGGAATATATCATCAATACCAAAATGATTGAACACCAAATATGACAGCATTCTTCTGGGCTGCAGGAAATCCCGAAAAATGTCACCTCCATTTCGTGTCGTCCTGCACAATGACAACGAGAATAGGCGTGAGTACGTTGTCCAAGTCCTGATGAAGGTTATCCCTGGGATGACTGTCGACAACGCTGTCAATATCATGCAAGAGGCTCACGTGAATGGAATGGCAGTGGTTATTGTCTGCTCTCAGCAGGAAGCGGAGGAGCACTGCACGGCGCTCAGGGGCAATGGCCTCCGTAGCTCTATTGAACCTGCAAGTGGTGGCTGCTAAAAAAGGCTTCCTATTTTTGCCGCTTAAAGTTTGTAGATACCCCTGCATACCCAGATACACTGCAATGAATTACAGGCACTTATTGTTATAGATGGACATGTGTTCCTTCTTGCAGATGTAAATCCTGTAGACCAAATATAGTGTTTCCAGATATTTATCGAGAAAGCAGCATTTCTAGTTATAAAATCTCACCTTTTTTTTTCAGTGAGTATTCCTAGACCTTAGTTACATTTACTGGATTTACTACATTGGAAATGGCTCATAGTTTCTATGAATTGCTGCCTAGTGTTAACTTGCAATTTTTGTATCTTGGTCCACATATCATGGCACGCTAATTCTGCCTTTGTTTTGAGTCTTCTGAAAAGGTGTCGATTTTGCTGCCTTTGTTTTGAGTCTTCTGAAAAGGTGTCAATTTTTGTTGACGGGGACGGCTGGTCTCTCATTTGACAATGTGTACGTCTTGAACAGCTATTGAAGAACTCTGTATTTTTGCGGGAAAGTCATCATGGCAATTTTATTGATTATATAACAAAGTCACGTGGTCTGTGAGAAAGCTCAAAAAAATTCCGGTCGATCCTCAATCCGGATAACTGAATGGGGTCCGTCCACCTTACAATGTTTTTTTTTTTTTTTTTGAAACGAGAGGCAAAAGCTTTGCCCCTTATATTAAATAAGCAGAAGGTGCCCGGTTTATTAGTGGAAGAAACCGGGCGAAAACCAAACAACAGACACCAACAGCAGCAACAAAGAACGCCACGGGGCAAAGCCCACACAACACCCACTCCACGGCCAGCCGGCCAGCAATCCACCCTTGCCGGAGAGGAGAATCCGCAGTATGACCGTATGGGTCACCCTATTGTTTTCCCTAGGACTATGAGAAAACATAGAATGGCCGAAACCACGAGATAGAAACGAGCACTACCCATAGATAGCCGGAGCTGCTCCAGTGGAATTACTGCCCTCGAGCTTAATACCACAGTGGCTGCATGCAATGAACGAGCCAGTATCGTCTCGTATAACAGCACCAATCATCCACATTTAATTTGCAATATTATTCTTTTGGTTTCTCCCATCCCGCGAGTAGGGTGAACTCCCACATTGATCCTACAAGCCCTGAAATAATTTGTTGTGGTTGCCAAAATAGACTAGGATGATCTCGATGGACTACAGATACTCTCATCACGAGTAGGGCCTCTTTCGATTGTAGAAATTTCATAGAAATTGTCGAGAATTCTAATCCATAGGAATTTTTTCTATGCAATCCCTTTGGATCAAAAGATTGAGTTCACCAAATTTCTATGGAATCTATTCCTATGCCCTCAATTTCATAGGCATCTCAACATGAGCTCTGACCTCATTTTCCTTTTCTTTTAAGAAGTTCAATACACTTACACTCTATATTTCTCTACGTTCCCTCCTCAATCTACAAAAAAATAATGTTTGATTCTTGTGCACCATCCAAACACACGACTCAAAAAATTCCTGTGTTTTCAAATCCTATAAGAATTCACCATGCTCATGGCATCCCAATCACGTGTTTTTTCTATTCTCACGTTTCTAAATTCCTATAATCCAAAGAGGGCCGAAGTTGTCTTCTCTGCCACCATATATACCAACACGCGGTAGCGATTAACTCTGACTCCCACACCATTAAGGCGGAGGGGATAAATCGATGGGGTAGTATGCGAAGAGTTTCAATCACACCTGATCCCAACCTATCAACATATAGTAGCCATCTCGTTGATTAATTCTAAAATTTCGAGATGCTCCCAAATCTCAGCCACTCCTGTGCACTGAAATACGCACGTAGAGCATATTCACAATAGATCTCGCAGACCGGACAAATACTACTCGTAATAATATGTCGATTAGCAAGAACACAACTGCAGGGAATGGTAAATCTCAAGCAACCATGTGCAAGAAATATAATACAAACAGCTATGCACCGCTGAGTTGGAGGAAAGCTAATCGGAGGGAGAAGAGAATTGGACTGTAAATTAAAGGACTTTTTGGATTGAAGGATTATCATTAAAATTTGAGAACTCCAATCCATATTTTTTCTGAAGAAAGTCCTCTGAATTAAAGGAATGACACCTCCAAAATTATTATGGATTGCATTCCTACACTCTAATTAATATATAGGAATTTTGAAATCCACTCTAACATATTTTTTATACACATGCATGTAAGATCGAGACACTTTTTTAGGGGTTTCCATCCGAATGACCATTGTCGCGGTTTTCCTCTGTTTTGTATGTGCAGTCTTGTTAAATCATGTGTTTTTACAGTTTCTATGTTTTGTAATCATGTGATCCAAAGAAGCCCTAAGAGTCGGCTGCAACACGTGTTCCGAGACACTCCATGAGAGTGTAAAGTGAGTCAGATATCAATGAACTAGAATATGTTTGTAACTAACAACTCACACCGTTTCTAAATGTAAGATGTTTTATATATTTCATATGTTGACACGTACTAAAATGAATGAATATACACACAAAAACAAGTGTAGATACATGTAAATCTAAAAAAGGTTAAACATATTATATTTAAAAACGGAGGGAGTATTATACAACTTAGTTTATTAGGTTGACTATAAATGACATGACACATCATGTTATAGGCAGCAGTTAGTTATACAATTGTACTTCTTTTACTGCATATATGCAACAATTTGATTGCCACACACCTTTTTCTTTTCTTTTGAGATGCAGATGACACACACTTTTAGGCTTTTAGCAGCAAAATGTGACATGCAATACGTGTCGAGCAAGGGAAACAGGCCAACCGCCCCCTTTCTCATGTTTTTCCCGACAAGGTCCAGGCATTTCGCGTCGTACGCATGCACGCCGACAATTCCAACCGTTGTTTAGGTACCCATATCGATTGAAAAGAAAGGCTAGAAAGTAGGGAAATTCCCTAAAAAAAAGGTAGGGAAATTACCGTTAGCCTATGTTTGTCACATCCAAACTATCCCCTCGATTTTTTATTTTGCAGTTGGTGAAATAAATAACGCGCGAGCCGGCACCACAAGAACACGCCGCCTTCCCGGCGTCGCACGTCGCCATGTCGATCTCAAGCAGCACTGCGCGCCGCCACCACCAACAGGCGCCGCCGGCGCGATCGTCGCTCCGCAGCTCTTATTATCTGCAATCCTGCCGACGCACGTCGCCATGAATCAGAGGTAAGTTTCTACGTACACTGTGCGACATGTGATCGCTTGCCCGGCCACAAACTCTGCTGACACCGAAGATATGTACGTACGAGATTTGTTGGCACGGCTATTTGGCGTGCTTGATCGCGCAAACGATATCACGTACGGATTCCTCAAGGTCTATCATGTACCTGAGATACTACTGCCTGGCACAGCGATATATTTAACCGGGGATATTCTACTGTTTGTCAACAGTTCCTACCTGCCAGTCTATAGAGTTAGGATTGTAGTTTCGGATGTTCTTACAAATATACTCCTCCACACTTCCTAGTTGTCAAAAAATGCACAAAGTATCATGGTGGGAAACTGGTGAGGCAACATGTGTCCGGAATTTTCCAAAATCTCAACCATATTTCTTTTTTTGCGGGAAAGAACAACTGATATTGCCACAAGGTCTTTACAGAAAGATCCAGAAAACATAAGAAATTACAACTAAGCCCTCAAGATCCCGATGTTGAAGACGAAACGCAGCACGTATCGCCGGCGCGCCGCCACCGCTCCTTCGCTGACGCCTTGGACTAGAAGGAGCCCCTCCATGGCCGGGAAGTCGACGAAGCTTAGCTCCACGGAACCTCCATCCTGCGCCGTCGTCGCCATCGCCCTGTAGCAAAACAGCAGAACCTTCTTTATTCTTATCCGGAGCCACCGTCCCACGAACTCCGGCGAGGGATTGACGCGGCCCGCAACTCCGAGGAGCCACGAGCACGCGGAGGGCGACAGGTCGACGGTAGCTCTCCACCGGAGCACCACCGACGACTAAGGGGACCACCGCCCTCGCAAACCGCATCAGCACCGCCGCCACCTCCACAGCGCTGCCGACCGCCCTACGCGAAACTACGCTATATACACGCCGGATCCGGGGATTCGACGTCCTCCCACCGCCGGAGCGGCCGCCGGAGGGCGAAGAATCCGCCGGATCGGCGGCGGTGAGGTGGATCGCACGGGGAGGCTTCAGAAAATCTCCTTTCTACTGTAAACGGGGAAAGGGGAAGGTCCAAGGTCCTTCTACATATCTCAACCATATTTCTAAGCCGCTGTATCAACATCATTGCATGTAGTGCATCAAAATTAATAACACAATAGAATGGCCATATGAATCAACCGATACAGATGCTGATTTCCCCTTTTCGAAAAAAATGTAGTGCATCACAAAATCCACACGTATTTCACTAAATTAGCTCATTTTTGCTGCAGTTTTTTGAGCTAACTGTGTATTTTACATAGATTTTCAGTAAAATCGTGCAACTCGATCAGAATTAGCAGAACCTTAGAATATATGGCTCGCTGGGATGACACAAAAGGAAATCGCATTCTAGATTGCAGCGTGCAGACTTTTATTGATCAGATATATGAGCAGTTTTCCACATGATTTAATCCAAAAAACAGTATATGGTTGGGGGCCAATATGTAGACAAAATTCCAACATTGCCATCATCCGATGTCAAACATATGTTCCTGATTAAAGTTCCACGTCAACGTGCACACATTTCATGAAGGTGAATACAGGTATCCACCTGAACATGGCACAAAGGCGCAGCAAAACCAAAAACTGCACGTACTTTTGGATTTTGCTCCTCTTCTAACGGCTTTTAACCTTTTTAGCATAGCATGGAAAAACTCCCCCATGTCAGATGCATGCTTTCACGTGCTCGACAAAAGTGACAGAGAAACAAGTTGACGTACGTTGTTTTAGAAAATGTTTCTCACATCAGACTGACAGGTGGAACTCAAATTAGTGAAACCTGTAATTCGAAAAAATGCCATGGGAACATGAGCCAAATTTAGATCAACTACTGGCAAGTGACCAGAATACAAGTTTTGAAAAAAGTCTCCCTCCTAGAGTGACACGGGTGGCGTCGTCAATGCCCGATCCTCCAGCCTCCAGCCTCTCCCCATCTCCTACCCTCACCGCCACTGGTGACCTCCACCAGGCATACCCAGCGTGGAACGCGACGACGGTCAGGCCTGTTCTCCACGTCACCGAGTACCCACTCGCGAGGCTGGGGACCTCGCCAAGCAGGCAAGCACAAGGGGTGGATGCAATGTTGGCGAGCTCCTACGACAGCTTATGGTGAGTCGGGGGCCGATTGGATCTGACCGGGCATGGAGGTTTCGGCTGATCGTCGACGTAGCAACGACATATGCAGACGATTCCCTCGTTGTACCAACGGTGGGGCTCTCGGCGAGCATGGCGATGCGTCAATTACAAGAGAGGTTTACCGGTCATCGTGCAGCAACTGTGTGCATCATGTTGCGCTGTATGAGGCGCTATGTCGGTGTTGTGCGCGTGTCACTCGCTGCAGATTGGGCCGATTTGACCATTGGGCATGCAAGGCTGTAGCCAGGTGCTGCTCTTGGCCGGGCATGGTGATCGAACTAGTAGCGCAAGGAAAGTGGCGGACCTACGGTTTGGTTGATTCCACGGAGGTAGAGGTGATAGCGGATGTGGCTCTGATCCACCACATGCACTAGTGGAAAACGGGTCTTTAGTCCCGGTTCTAGAGGGTCTTTAGTCCCGGTTTGCCAACCGGGACAAGCAATTCGGGACTAAGGACTTTTTGGATTGAAGGATTATCATTAAAATTTGAGAACTCCAATCCATATTTTTTTCCGAAGAAAGTCCTCTGAATTAAATGAATGACACCTCCAAATTATTACGGATTGCATTTCTACACCCTAATTAATATATAGGAATTTCGAAAGCCACTCTAACATATTTTTTATACACATGCATGTAAGATCGAGACCTTTTTCAGGGGTTTCCATCCGAATGACCATTGTCGCGGTTTTCCTCTGTTTTGTATGTGCAGTCTTGTTAAATCATGTAGTTTTACAGTTTCTGTGTTTTGTAATCATGTGATCCAAAGAAACCGTAAGAGTCAGCTGCAACACGTGTTCCGAGACACTCCGTGAGAGTGTAAAGTGAGTCACATATCAATGAACTAGAATATGTTTGTAACTAACTACTCACTCCGTTTCTAAATGTAAGATGTTTTATATATTTCATGTGTTGACAAGTACTAAAATGAATGAATATACATATAAAAACATGTGTAGATACATGTGAATCTAAAAAAAGGTTAAACATATTATATTTAAAAACGGAGGGAGTATTATACAACTTAGTTTATTAGGTTGACTATAAATGACATGACACATCATGTTATAGGCAGCAGTTAGTTATACAATTGTACTTCTTTTACAACATATATGCAACAATTTGATTGACACACACCTTTTTCTTTTCTTTTCTTTTGAGATGCAGATGACACACACTTTTAGGCTTTTAGCACCAAAATGTGACATGCAATACGTGTCGAGCAAGGGAAACAGGCCAACCGGCCCCTTTCTCATGTATTTCCCGACAAGGTCCATGCATTTCGCGTCGTACGCATGCACGCCGACAATTCCAACCGTTGTTTCTAGTTTCCTTCTGAGTTTCGTTGGGAGGGGTGCAAATGAAGCAACGCATCTGTGTGCTAAGAAAGCTAGTGATATTAGACGTAGATGTTTATGGCTTAATTATATCCCTCCTTTCCTTGCTGATACTCTTCAGTATGACTGTAATCTTCATCAGTGATCAATAAAGTTCTTTGAATTGCAAAAAAAAAAAACATTTTTTCGGTAGCCATATCGATTGAAAAGAAAGGCTAGAAAGAAGGGAAATTCCCTAAAAAAAGGTAGGGAAATTACTGTTAGCCTATATTTGTCACATCCAAACGATCCCCTTCGATTTTTTATTTTGCAGTTGGTGAAATAAATAAGAGTAAAATCCATCATTAGTCACCGAACTTAACAGCCTAACTCAATTCGGTCATCGTACAAACGGAAGACACATATACGGTCACTAAAGACGTGGTTAGGGCCCATATACGGTCACCGCTCTCGATTGGGCGCAGTATTTGCTTACGTGTAGATGTGGGGGGGCCCTGGTCAGACGAGATGTGTGTAGGGGCGAGAATGGAGGGGTGTATTTACAAAATTATCCCCGTTCCCTTATCTGCTCTGCTCTGTTATGTCCCAAATCCCTAACCCTCTCTGCTCTCTCTCGATTCAGCGACCACGGCTTATGGTAGCGAGCGCACGCCGGCCGGTAGCTCGTCGGCGTATTCGTTGCGCCGCCGGGAGCATGTGATTCTGCTCGTCCAGTGCACCGGTTGCGCCGTGGGGAGCCTAGGATTCTGCCTCCTCTGTCTCATTCTCCTGTGGCGGCGCCCGCCGGAGCTGGGAGGCGTCCTCTACGACGGGGGGAGAAGACGGTGGCCGGGGCAATGATTGGGTGGCCTGGACACAGTGGCGGAGTCAGGAATTGAGACGAGGGGGGGGGGGGGGGGGGGCGAACACATAAGGTCTAAAAAAAATTAGCTGAAAAAACGAGTCTATTCAACAAAATAAAAGATCCATGGAGATTCAAATATTTATAACACACGACAAATTTGTGAGTCTAAATAGTAGCACATGAATACTAACAGTATTAGCTTTTTATTGGATAGTATCTTACCATTAAGTTGTAGTTGTGCTAGCAAGATGGAATTTCCGAGGTAGATGACCTCGACGATTTCCGAGGTAGTTGTGCTATAGCAAGATGTCATACCATGTTGATCTCCAATCTGCTCCAATTTTTGTCTTGGAAAGGTATGGCCAATTAAGCGACTCGGACCTCTCTGCTGTTGCTGGTCGTTGGGAAAGGAAAGGTATGGCCAAATTTTGTCTAAATAGTGCAGGATCAGCAACAACATTTGCTAGATCAAAAACTTCATGAACTACAACAAAATTGAGATTTTTGCTATAAGCCTACAACAATCAGTCCCCGACAACAATGGACATGAAATATGCAAAAGATGGAGAAATAACCTGCTCTTCCCCTCCCTGCCGTTGCCGGTCGTTGGCGTCGTCGCGTCTCCGCCTGCAATTTCGAGCGGATGCTTTGGCTGCCGCGGTTCCCGCTGCGAGCGCGGCAGCTTCCTCTTCATTCTCCAACGCAAACGCCTCCACCTCTTCTTCAAGACTTCCCAATCCGGCTCGGCCTCTCTGTCCATCGCCGGCGCCCGGCGGCAGCCCAGCTCGCGCAAGTCAGGGGAATCGAGCAGGGGAGGAGCGACGGACTGGGGAATCGAGCAGGGAAGCGACGGACTGGGGAATCAAGCAAGGGAGCGACGGACTGGAGTCTAGGCCTCTGGGGCAGCGCCGCGGCGGCGGATCGAGCAGGGAGCAGGGCTGGGGATTGGGGAATCGCGAGGGGAGCGACCGAGCGACAGGAGCGTCTGAGCGAGGGTAGCGACTAGCGAGCAGGTCCAGGTCGAGACGCACGGTCGTGCTCGTTCTGGCAGTTTTTTCTTTTTTTTTATTCCTCACGTTCACGTATACTCAGCGCAGATACGTATACTCAAAAAATTTTGACCGTGCTGAGGGGGGCGGCCGCCCCACCTCGCCCCCCTGGTGGCGCCGCCACTGCCTGGACACTCCCGGCGCGTACCGGCTCGTGGGCTGGACCACCGGGCGCAGCGTCATCGTCTGGGCGGCGTCGACGATGGCGACGAGCCCAGCGTGCCGTCCCCGGATGGCCTCTCAAGTAGCAACCGCACCTGGGATAGGAGCAGAGTTTAATTGACCCAAAGTATCATATAATTTGCGATGCTTCTATACAAATGTTCTATTTTTCCCGAAGCTGGAGCTATTTGTTGACACTTCAGGTGGAGAAAAAACTGTAGCCCTTCTGTTTGTGATCCTTGAAGATGGAGCTATTTGTTGGAGAAAGAGCTACTTAAGATGTTCTATTTTCCTGAAGATGGAGCTATTTGTTGGAGAAAGAGCTGCTGATGTGTATGAACTACCTGGCTGAAGCTACAGTCTTGTTGAAGATCGTTGTAGGCCTTCATTTGTGATCGTCCAGTGCACTGGCTGAAGTAGGCCTGCTTTGTGTGATCTTGTGTTTGGTGTGTTCCTGTGCGTGTGTGGATCTGAGCTAGATGTGTATCTCTGTGTGTTTGGAACTGAGCTATATGTGTATCTCTGTGTGTGTGTGTTGAACTGAGCTATATGTGTATCTTTGTTTGTGTTGGTGAAGATGAAATGTTATTTTGGTGTTTGTGAAAATAACATAATGCAGTTTGTGAAGTTCCATCATAATTTGGCAGCTGTTATGTCTGGACATTGGTTGTTTGCATCATAACCTGACATTTAAAACCATGAACACAACAAACTCATCAAGTTTGACAGTACAATGCAGTAAAATTACAGTACTATCACATCAGGTCGATCATGACTCAAAGGAGAGTTCAAATGCATCAAATTCATCATAATTCATCAAGTTTCACAGTACAATATGAGGACTGAAACTTCAGCGACTCAAAAACAATGAACACACCAAATGTGACAAAAATTCATCATTTTTCACAGTACATAAGGACTCAAATTTCACCTAAATTCATCGAACATGTTAACTTTACCATGAACACTAGACTGAGCACTTGACTGAGCAGGCTGGGCAGCTAACTTGGCAGCTCTCTGGGGTAGCTCTCTGCTCAAGTGCTAGCTTCTTCTCTGCATCTCTTTTGGCGGCTCTCTCGGCGGCTCTCTTCTCAAGTGCAAGCTTCTTCTCTTCATCTCTTTTGGCAGCATTTTCTTGCTTATTCTTTTCAGCTTGTGCTTTCTTTACTTCAGCTACAAATTTTCTGGTCTCAGCTCTAGCCATCTTGGTAAGCTGAGCATCATATCTTCTCTTTTCCCTCTTTTCTGCAGCTAGTCTTGCTCTTTCCCGTGCTTCTTCTGCCTTCCTCTTTTCCTGCTCTAGTCTCTTCTTAGCTGTCTCCTCTGCTTTCTTTCTCTGTGCTTCATATTTTGCTTCAAGTATGGCAATCTTCCTCTCTTCACTGGCTTTGTTTTTTTCTTGTTGCATCTGCAGTAACCTCAGGCACATATCTTTTGACCATGAAGCATTTAGTTATGCTATCAAAGGATGCCCACAAATACCAACTGCAATCATCATCACACCTGGCATTTACCCTTTTCTTGTCATTAAATGGTAGCTTAAGATCAACCCTGTTAATGCAGCTGTAAGCTCTAATTGCTTTCCTAAGAAAATCCACTGTCTCAAACAGTTGTCCTACATGAAACTTCGGATCGTGCATGTCTTCATTTCTAAATGACTTGAATTTGTGTTGAGCTCCTTCATCATCAGAATCAGGTGCCCATAGATCCTCTTCATCATCACTCTCCTCTTTGCACACC
The DNA here is from genome assembly GCA_947311845.1 of Poa pratensis. Lineage (NCBI taxonomy): Eukaryota > Viridiplantae > Streptophyta > Magnoliopsida > Poales > Poaceae > Poa > Poa pratensis. The sequence goes on from CAMZMU010000094.1 coordinate 40,599,341, forward strand.
TTCTGGCTGCCTTTTTCATCTTCAGTTACAACTGTGGCAGACTTTGTGGGCAAGGCATTATCACACTTCCTCTCATCCTCCTCCACATTATCGGCGTACAGGTCATCGTCATCTTCACTGATGTCAAAATCTAAATCCACAATTTCTTCTGGATCAAAGTCTGAATCTCCACTGTCATCTTCTTCTACTTCATCAGCTACAAAAACAGGGGATTTGTTGATTTTGCTTCTCTCGCTGTGTCTTGTTCTACCAGCAGCAACTTGTACATCAGTAGCTTCTATCTGAGGACCAGTTTGTACCTGTATTGTTCTGCGGGTGGTAGCTTCATCAACACATGCTTCTTCTTGCCTTCCTGTAATTCCAGGGCTCGGAACAGGGGGCAAATTAATTACTGGATTATGCTCTGCATCATCAGTATCAGTACATCGAACTGGATCATCATGAACAAGAAACAAGCTGATAACATGGTGACCAATTGACACAAAGGTAACAATGGCCTGGGTGTCCACTTCATCTCGTATCTCCCTCAATCCATTCCTGTCAACACTGAGAAGTGGTACACAATAATAAACTTTTACTCTCCCTGCCATCTCGTATCCTATTTTCTCCAATATGTTCTCAACCATCAGAGGTGACCATGTAAGAGTATCTACATGATCATACCAAATCACACTGCCATCAACATAACTTTTGGAACTGTCATTGCCAACATCCCCATGGTTTATTTCAAGAGAAAAGTAGTTGCTGCGTGCTCCTGCGACAGATGTACATATGTTGCATCATAATCCACACTAAAAACAGACGAATTTGCATTAAAAAATGCCAACATTACTAAAACCCTACACCAAAACTGAAGCCAGCCCAATCGGACTGAACCAAATATTGGGGCGGTTTCTGAACATCACAGATTCGACAGAGCATACTCGAATTACATACTACATCGACGATTACCAACCTAAATCCACACTACAACGGAAGAAAATCAAGAAATTGTTCGCCGAATATTCAGTAATTTCAGAAGCTTACCATACTGCGGCGCGGTGAAAGGATCGTATGACACCTAGAGGGGGGGGGGGGGAATAGGTGCTACTTCAATTTTAGTACTTTTTCAAATTAGGCTCGACACAAAAGGTAAATTCTCTAGATATGCAACTACGGTGAATTTACCTATATGACAAGCAAGCAACTAAACAAGATACACTAAGTAAAGACTATAAACAAGGATAGAAGTAAC
>CAMZMU010000094.1:40894101-41038473 GCA_947311845.1 Poa pratensis
TGGTCTCCTAGGAACCTTGCCACTTGCGAGTTGCTTGATCAAGTCACGATCTCGGCAAATTGGGTATCCATGGACGGTTTCAAAAGATGTCTCCATCAATTTGAGATCGGCCATGGATGCCGTAGTGGCTTAGGTCCTCTACAGGATCACCCACACCTGTCATACTCTCTAGGCGGTTAAGCCCAACAAGAGAGCCGAGGCTCTGATACCAATTGAAAGGATCGTATGACACCTAGAGGGGGGGGGGGTGAATAGGTGCTACTTCAATTTTAGTACTTTTCAAATTAGGCTTGACACAAAAGGTAAATTCTCTAGATATGCAACTACGGTGAATTTACCTATATGACAAGCTAGCAACTAAACAAGATACACGAAGTAAAGACTATAAACAAGGATAGAAGTAACCGAAGTGAAAGCACGCGGAGACACGAATGTAATCCCGAGTTCCTCCTTTTTAGGGGAGTACATCTCGTTGGAGAGTGTGAGCTACACGAAGGTCAAAACTCAACCGCCACAAGGCGTCACCTTCTCTCCCATGAACCGCACCACAAAGGTTTGGTTCACCTTCCACTAATCGGAATCCTTCAAGGCGGAATCCGGAGCCCTTACAACAACGATCCGGGGCACAACCCACAAGAGGATTGGGGGCTCCCGAACAGCTACAAATCTGTCACAAAGACAACAAGTGAGTACAACAAGAAGCTAGGTTTTCCTAAGGAAATCCTAGCCAAGGGGCCTTCAAGTAAATGAGGGGGAAATGTAAATCGGCTTGGTGAAGATGTAGATCTTGTCTCCTCCTTCGATTCCCCAACTTTGAGCTTGATTGAGTGGTTGGGTAGGGAGATCTAGGAGGAGGAAGCTAGCATTTAATGGAGGTGAGAGAGTATGTGAAGCTTGGTCTTCAATGGGGAAGAAGACCCCTTTAAATAGCCCTCAGATCTGGGCCGTTGGGCGTCCTGAGATTCTTCCAGCGGTACTACCGCCACAGGCGGCGGTACTACCGCTGTGCGTAGAGATCCTCGCCTGCAAAGCTTCGGGTGTTGGTTTTCCTCGCGGTACTACCGCTGGACCTAGCGGTACCACCGCTGGGCCCTGCAGTTATTACCGGCCGGTACCGCTGGAGGTACCGCATGGAGCCAACAGAACCACAAAAGGCGGCGGTACCGCTCGGTAGCTCTTCCAGATCGCAGCTCTTGTACGCTGCCAAAATGCACGTGGCGGTACTACCGCCGAGGAGCGGTACTAACCGCTGGGTACCGCTGGAGGTATCGGAGATACCAACAAAGCCGAAAATCGGCGGTACCTCGGCGGTACCGCCAGCGGTAGCTGCACTTGTGCACAGAGCAGCGCGCAGGAACTGAACGCAGCGGTTACACAGCTGAGAACAGCAACAGCGGTACTACCGCAGCCTGGAAAAAAGCTTCCCGCAAAGCTTATTGCGTGCTCATTTCAACCGTGGTCTTTTAACTAAGAATTTCTGCAGTGAATAAAGACACATTAGACTAACTAATTGTGTTGTCAACAAGCACCAAAACCATAGGCAAAGGAGATGCCCTTTCCACAAATGACACCATAATCCTTTAAAGTTTGCCTCATCCATAATAATTGTGCACAACAACTTCCGGCGGCAATGTATTCGGCTTCGGTGGAGGACGAGGCCACACAATTTTGCTTCTTGGAAGACCAACTCACAAGACCTACCAAGGAATTGGCAAGTACCCGAAGTTGATTTTCTATCCATTTTGCAACCCGCCCAATCCGCATCCGAATAACCTACAAATCAAAGCTTGTCCATGGGGTACCAAAGACCATAGTTAGGAGTATCCATCAAGTATCTTAGAATCCTTTTAACCGCGGTTTCATGACTTTCCCTAGGACTTGATTGGAATCTTGCACACATACCCACACTAAACATAATATCCGGTCTAGATGCACAAAGGTAAAGCAAAGATCCAATCATAGAACGATAAAGCTTTTGATCAACTTCCTTACCATCCGGATCTAAGTGAAGATCCGCCTTGGAGTCCATGGGAAACTTATATGGCTTGGCATTGTTCATGTCAAATTTCTTGAGCATGTCCTTAATATACTTGGCTTGACATAAGAATGTTCCTTCTCGAAATTGGTGGATTTCAAAGCCAAGAAAATAATTCAATTTCCCATCATGGACATCTCAAATTCCTTGGTCATTAGCTTGGAAATTGATCACTAAATTCATGGTTAGTGGAACCAAAGATAATATCATCAACATATATTTGGCATACGAAAAACTCCATTTACCTTTTTGTAAAAAGAGTGGGATCTATTACCCCAATTTCAAAGCCACGGTCTACTAAGAACTCCTTGAGATGATCATACCAAGCACGTGGAGCTTGCTTGAGCCCATAAAGAGCCTTATGTAGTAAGTAGACGTGGTTAGGAAATTTAGGGTCTTCGAAACCCGGAGGTTGTTTAACATACACCAACTCATTTAGTGGACCATTTAAGAAAGCACTTTTAACATCCATTTGATATAAGACAATTTATGAGTAGATGCATAAGCAATTAGTAAGCGAATGGATTCAAGTCTAGCAACGGGGGCATAGGTTTCACCGTAGTCGACTCCTTCGATTTGGGTGTAGCCTTGTGCAACCAATCTTGCTTTGTTGCGGATGACTTGACCATGTGAGTCTTGCTTGTTCTTAAATATCCACTTGGTTCCAATGACATTATGGCATGTGTCTTTGGGTCTTTCAACTAATGACCATACTTTGTTGCGCTCGAAGTTGTTCAACTCTTCATGCATAGCCGCAACCCAATCCATATCTTCAAGAGCATCATATACCTTGAGAGGTTCTAAGCTAGACAAACAAGAGACATGACCACAAAAGTTAGATAATTGATTGCGTGTGGACACACCCCTACGGATACTCCCAAGGATATTTTCTTTGAAGTGTTGTTGATAATCCAATTTTGATGCACGCCGGATGACCCGGCGTTCCATGGCTTGACCAATTGTTTCACCAACACAAATCTTCATCATTGCCTTCATCTTGTTCATGGTCAACCCGAAGTGGAGTTCTTGGAGTTGTGGGTTCATGATGTTCTTGTTCACCACTAGAGTTGGGTGGGTCTTGACCATTTCTTGTCATGTGATGAAGATCATGTTCTTGTTGATCAATTGTTGAGGTGGATGGCTCAACTTGAGTAGAACTTGTTCCTTCTTCTTGAGTATCAACAATAGGTTCTTCAATAGGAATAAGTTCTCCATCCCATAGTTCTTATGGCTTGAGATGGAGTCATCACCTACATCATCATGATCAATATGCCCGCTTGGGAGCCATTATCCTCGTCAAACTCCATTCATAGATTCTTCAACACACCGGTGGATATGTTGTAGACCCTATAAGCATGAGAGTTTGCGGCATATCCAACAAGATACCATCAAAAGATCTAGATTCAAATTTAGCAATTTTGCAACCTTTAATGTAAACATGGCATTTGCAACCAAAGACACGAAAGTAAGATACATTGGCTTTTTACCGTAGGAGTTCATATGGTGTCTTTTCCATGAGAGGACGAAAGAAGAGCCGTTTGAGTAGTGACAAGCGGTGTTGATGGCTTCGGCCCAAAAGTTGTATGGGGAATGAAATTCGGCCAACATAGTTCTTGCCATATCAATAAGAGTGCGGTTCTTCCTTTCGGCGACACCATTTTGTTGGGGAGTATATGCAGCGGAATATTGGTGTTGAATGCCCTCCCCACTTAGGAAATCATCCATAGTGTAATTCTTGAACTCCGTACCATTGTCACTTCTTATTGCCAAAATCTTGGAGTCATATTGGCGTTGAACTAGGGTTGCAAAGTCAATGAATATCTTTTGAGTTTCACTCTTCTCTTGATGTAGAAAGTCCAACAATATCTTGAATAATCATCCACAATCACCAAACAATATTTCTTGCCACCAAGACTATCATATGTGGGAGGCCCAAAGAGATCCATATGAAGGAGCTCCAAAGGCCTCTTAGTGGAGATAATGGTCTTCTTGGGGTGATTCTTTTCATGCATCTTTCCGGCTATGCAAGCACTACAAGGACGATCTTTGGAAAAATTAACATCGGTTAGTCCTACCACGTGTCCACCCTTCACAAGAGTTTGTAAATTTCTCATACCGACATGGCCTAGCCGGCGATGCCAAAGCCAACCCTTGTCGGATTTAGCCATTAGACACGTGGCAATTTGAGTGGTCTCTTTCGAGAAATCGACCACATACAAACCGTTCTCACGAAATCCAACAAAGGCTACTTTAAGAGATTGTGTGAAAAGGATGGTCACGTGGTATTTATTAAAGATAACGGTGTAACCGGCATTGCATAATTGACCAACGGAAAGTAAATTATATGAAAGGGATTCAACAAGGAGGACCTTCTCAATGGATAACTCGGAGTGATCACTACCTTGCCATATCCCAATACCTTAAGTCTTGCATTGTTCCCAACGGTGACATGAGAGAATGTGAGTAATTGTTTCAATAAGCCCTTTACTAATTCTTTGCTTCCGGTCATGTGAGATGAACACCCACTATCAATGAGCCATGAAGATCCACCGGAAGAAAAGTCCTACAAGAAATCAAGTCTTTGATTTAGGTACCCATTTTGGAATGGGTCCTCTTTTGTTAGTCACAAGGGTCTTTGGAACCCAAATAGCATAGTGATAATCATCTCCATATGAAGTGCCAACATATTTAGCAAAAACACAACCATTTCTAGATTTCATAAGAACATATGAAGGGTTGTATTTTCCCAAAGTCATTGTGAGTGGCATTGCCCCGTGGCATCACCATCAATGGGGTTGACATTTGTCTTGCCAACTCCCCCTCCTTCACAAAAACAATATCTTTGGAAGGGGAAGTAGGCTTCTTCTTCTTCTTGTTGACCTTCTTGGACTTAGGTGTAAACCCAAGTCCTTCCTTGCCAACCACTCCCTTTTGATTGCTCAAAAGATCATTGAGGTTCTTCTCCCCTTGGATGCAAGTGGCTAGACCCTTCTCAAGTTGGGCCTTCAACCTAGTGTTCTCCTCAATAAGAGATGCCTTCACACACAAAGGGTTAGAGGTACAAGCATTTGCATCTTTATCATTATGAGATGTGGTGAAGCTAGCATAGATGTATTGAGCTTGTAATTTAGCATATGACTCCTTGAGCTTGTGAGCTCACTTGAGGTCACCTTGTGGGTTTCCCTAAGTTGCTCAAAACTCTCAAAGAGTTTGTTATGACTCTCTACAAGCTCCTCATTTTTAGCTTTTAGATCACTTGCAATTTGAATCGAGGTTTCACGAGTTTCTTTTGCCTTGGATAGATCGGCTTGTGTCTCCTCAAGTTGCTCCCGGAACAATTGTTCCTCAACAAGTTGATCTTCTAGTTCACCAATTTTATCGGCATGATCACATGCATGCCCTTCGAGCTCACAAATCCTAACCTCCTTTTCCTCAAAGGTTTTGGCTTCTCCATATTGATACAAGAGGCCTCAACCATTTTCTTGGTTGGACCTTGGAGTTTGTTCACAAAGAGGGTAATCTTGTCCTCACCCTCATTTTCCCTACATCCTCAACACAATCCAATAGAGATGGGTTAGAGGAGATAATACTTTTAGGTGGGGAAATCACCTTTGTTTCCTTGGCCATAAGGCACATAGGCTTGGAGATCTTGTCGTCGTTCGGGGCGGAGAAGAGGGGTGCCAATGAAGGAGGAAGATTGCCCATTGCAAGAGCCGCCATTCCTACTTCTTCACTTGAGTCATTATCCTCCTCGCCACCGGACTCGTACTCCTCTTGTGTAGATGCCACAAGAGCCTTTTGAGGTGATCTCTTGATGAAGGTAGGCTTGGGGTGATATTTGTTCTTCTTTAGAATGAGTTGACCACCATGATCCTCCCTTCTCTCATAAGGGCAATCCTTCACAAGGTGATTGTCCTTTCCACAATTGAAGCACATTCTTTTCATTGGTGGGGAGGGGTTGCTCTTGAAATTCTTCTTGTTCCAAAACTTGGTGGCGGCAAGAGCAAGAACCTCATTGAGCTCACCCTCCAAATCTTCTTCACGATCAACAACCTGCCTTCTTCATATCTTGGATGTTCTCCCACATGGGCCTTCAAGGCAAGACTTCGTGCCACGAATTTGGTTGATGGAAGACTTGGAAGTGGCCTTCAAGGTATCATAGGTGACGAATTGTGCCAATATGTCATTGGGAGACATTGTTTTGTAGTCCGCTCTCGCATGGAGATTCATCACCATATTTTCATTGTATGGAACAATGGTCTTGAGGAACTTGGCTTTGACCCATTCATCATCCATATCTTTCTTCCATTTTCCCTCATGGTCACAACAAGCTTGGTGAGTCTTCGGAAGAGATCCGATGGTGTCTCTTCTTCTAGCATGATGAAGTTGTCCACTTGATGTTGAAGGATGGCGTCGTTGGAGCGTTGAATGCCCTCATTTCCTTCATATACCGATGAGAGAAAATCCCAAGCCTCCTTGGTGGTTTTGAGATTTCGCACTTGATCTTCATCATTGGCGGTCATGGCACTCTCAAGGATGTATTTGGCGTTTGCATCAAGTTGTTCATCAATCTCTTCTTGCCTTGTCAAGTTGGTGGGATCAACCGGGTTGTAACCATTTAGTACCACCCTCCAAAGATGCACCGATGAGCTGCGAAAATAAGACTCCATAGATTTCTTCCAAGTGAAATAACGAGTATTATCAAGCTTAGGAGGTGGCCTACTTAGGTTGGTTATATGAGGTTGGGTGGGTGGAACTTGAGTGAGATATGAAGTAGGTGGAGCAAAGTTATGAGGGGCTTCTCACTAGTTTTAGGTTGCTCTTTGTTATCCTTATCAACCAAGACCTCAACGATAGGCACCGGTTGATGGGAGGCATTTTGATTATTAATGACCCGAGTATACACCTCGTCCACCATTTTGCCTTTCATGAACCCAAAGAGTTTAATCATGGCATTCATGGTGACCGGGGCATTATCATCGGGTAGGGTTATCCCCGCTCACTTAGTTCTTTCTCAAGTTGTTCTTGATCATTTTTCTCTGTTGTTCCTTAGCAAGTTTTAACTCCTCCTCGCTAGTCATCCTCCTCTTTAGGCTGTTAAGCCCTTAATAAAGAGACCGTGCTCTGATACCAATTGAAAGGATCGAGTAGGTTGACTAGAGGGGGGGGTGAATAGGCAACTACAAATTTTCTTTTTCTTTTCAACAAATTTGGGAATTGCTCAAATATAAGTTCTCTAGATATGCAACTAGGTGGACAATCCTATATGATGAGCAATAAACAAGCTAGCAAGATATTCTAAACAAGTTAAGCTAGCAATACAAGTAAAGGAAGGTTAAGAGATAACCACACGGTGACGCGGAGATGTTCTACCGAAGTTCACTTCCCAATGGAAGCTACGTCTCCGTTGGAGCGGTGCGGAGTCACAAAGTGAACTCCGAATAGCCTTGATATGGCACACCGTATCTCCCTCGTGTTATCCTCCAATGAGGAGCTCCACGAGCCACTATATGATGCCCTCGAGGTCGGCAACAAACCTTTACAAGGATGAGGCACACTCCACAACCGAATTGGAGACTCTCACCAAATCCCGCGGCTCCCAAAGCCACAAGAATCACAAGGCCGGGGCACTTCTCCACAACTTAATTAGGCTCCCGGCTAGTCCCTACGGCTTCCAAACCACAAGAACGACCAACGACAATCCAATGTATCAACGAACTTACAAGCTTCAAGCCCTCTCAAGAACGGAGGGGAAAATCAAATCGCTTGGGTGGAAGTGTAGATCTAGGTCAACTCTCCCAAGTCCTAGAAGGACAAGGTGTTTGAGTGGGTAGGGAGAGAGATCTAGTGAGTTGAAGCTTTCAACAATGGTGGGGGATTCAGTTCTGGTCGTGGTGGTGAGCTAGAGGTAGGTGGAGGGGTATATATACCCCTCCCAAAATTCTGCCGTTGGAGAGTCTGAGTACCGGATTATCCGGTTCTTCAAGTTGGTACCGGATAATCCGGTCAGGCGGATAATCCGGGTCCTCTGGAAAAATCCGGCTGCAAAAATCCGGGAACCACCAGTGCTTCTCGAGTTCCAGTCCTTAGCCGATTTTCCTCTTTTCTTCTCCAGAACCGGATAATCTGGTTGGAACCAGAATATCCGGCTGTAAATATCCGGTAACCTCTAGTGCTCTTCTAGTTCCAGTCCTTAGCCGTTTTTTCCTCTTTCTTTTCGGTGTTGATGTTCATATGTTTAAATACCACTAAAAACATGCATCGCTTGACACCTAATTAAAATGTCACTAGTATTGTTAACTAACACACAAAATACGAGGAATCACGAAATGCCCTTTCAGGTTCCAAGGTATATTTTATTAGATATGAACTTTTACTTTGATGAATTTGGTGCATTTTAGTTTAGAGTTTAAATTAGAGTAAATTAGAGTTTAATCGAGGAGTGGTGGACATGGAATGGGCAACAATGAGTTTATGATGTATGTTCGATGAACTATTCATTCTATTGTTTGTTGTATGTTTCTTGAACTATTCATTCTATTGTTTGGTGCACTATTTGTATTTGAGAAAAACAATTTGTTTGTGTTGTAATAATAATTATACTATTTATTGTTGATTTATTTGGTATTTGTTTGATCTTCGCGGTTGTATGTTGTAGTGCAATTGTTGTTTCCGCTGAGCGCGCGCTGCATTCTAGCGCGATTGCTGAAGCGCGACAGCGGCGCGCTAAATTATAGCGCGACTGCTAAAGCAAAACATGCGCGCAGCGCGCGAAACGGCTATTTCGGAGCTGCAAAAAAATTATACCGCGCCGACGCGTAGTGCGTCTGTTGGAGATGCTCTAAGTCCACCAAAAATCAAGTTCTATACTTGACATGGGTATTCATATTTTTCTGGATTTAATCCTCTATTCTTTTGTGATAAATGACGTGCCAGTCAATACAAGACGACTACTATGATTCCGTCAACCTGGCTTAGTATTTTGGAGATGCTCATAAATACATATATCGCATTCGCAAATCTAAGGAGAAGCTTCTACGGGCTACCACCAGGTTATAGTATGAGCGAGTGGGCTTACGACTTTCTTACTATACACCCACATAATTTCGATTTGACGAGATAGACTCTCATCGCCATCTCTTTGGACATGCATGTGTGAAACAAATGGACTGAACTGAATTCAGAGTGACATCGCATTTTCGATCTTAGGCGAACGATAGGGTGAGTATACGTGCGTATTTATCAACGTCTGTGTTCGTACCTTATATTTCTTAAAAACAAAAAGTCACAAAATCACTTGGAGTAAAACATATTACGGTCTGACCTATATAATATAGAACTAATTATCAACATCGACAATAAGAAACTAGTACTCCCATTACTAGATCTACAACAAACTATACTTTTATAAGTAATTATTTATTTGAATGGAGATGATTCTTAACTTTTTAAAGACCTCACATCTATTAATCAAACCAACATTATAAATACCTTAGAAATTAAATAAAATACATTGAGATCCTTGAGTGGCCGATCGTTTTCTTCCTCTTGAACAGGCGAATGGCACATGGCCGCCGCTGCCTCTCCATCGCCTAAGCCAGCGTGTAGTCATCAAGATCATGATGTTGGTCCGCCCCCTGGAGAATAAATCGTCGAAGCCGTCACGGCAGGAAGATTCATAGATCGAAGATCCATCCTCCAAGAAAAACTCACATGCCTCACGGTGACATGAAGTACCAAACATCATAGGGAAGAAATAGCGGCTGTCACGTCGACGAAACGTGCAAATTGTAACCTCACCAGAGAGAGCCGATAGGAATCCAAGCCACCTAGAGATCATCGATGTGGACGCATTCACCACTGTTAAGATGCATAGGCTTGAGGATAATTTATTCGTATGACCAATGTCGTCGCCACCACCAACGAAATGACGCCTTGTTGTCCTTCTAAAGACGCCATAACAGGAAAAACAAGGACTCCATTCGTAGATCATAATCTCACCGCACAACTGAAAGTGCATGTGCCCTCATGTGTGGTTTTGGTAATTAATGACAATCTCTAGGGACTAATAGTTGCATTGAGCTATCCTTGTAGGGCTTGTCCATTAGCAATATTTGAACACCATGTGTTGGTATCAAGATTGAAATAAGAAGATAAAGTGATGACCAAAGTAATATTCAAGGTGTGATCCACACAAATGGTCATCTAGAGTTGAGCTTATTGCAAGTGTGGCTTGGAAAAGAGGATTAAGTGAACATTCATGTTTATCTCCAAGTCATCATATATTAAGAGAAGAAGAAGAAGTGCAAGTTCAAGAGAAGCATCTCGAAGAAATCCTATGCTTGAAGCTTGCCACCCATTTGGAGATAATGGTCAAGTGAAGATGTGCCTAAGAGAGGCTCTCCTATATTGATGTATGGGGGAGCAATATGTGAGACTTCACAAAGTGAAGAGCAATCAAGAAATGTGGTCCACTTGAACAGATCAAGATCGACATCATCTAGCTCAAGTGGAATGAAGGTAAAGGTATGATCTTGATAGGGTTTGTATTTTACCGGTCTCATGTTGTTAGTTGGGAGACCGGGTTATAGGATAGATACCGTGCTATCAAGAGGGGCTCTCGATCGAGCTTTAGAGTATCAGTTGGAGAGAGCTTAAGCCTTTGTATACTTGGCATCATCATCTTTCTTGGTTCTTATTTGGATTTTCTCTATGTGGGGTTTTGGTGCTTGTCGTAATCATCATAACAAGCCCAACTTCACCGAAAACGGATTTCGTATGGAAAACTTGTTACGTTTTCGGTTTTGGAGGTTTTGCCGGTTCGTCTTTTTAGAGAGGTTTTACCTTTCTACATTTGGTTTTATCCTCCCATGGTGGACTATGATGTTTCTCTGTATGATCTTGTAAATCTTGTTGTGGTGATTCCAACGAACCCAAGAACATCAAAAACGGAGTTCGTATGCGAAAGTTTTGCCCGTTTTGGTGTCGGTGTTTCTGCAGTTTTATAAGGGGGCGGTAGTACCGACCCTACTACCGGGAAACATTTTTTGGTACTAGATTCGAGTGGTTTTAACCCGGTAGTTGACCCGGTACTACTGTCCACCCGGTAGTACCGTTGTGGCGCGATTCTGCACCCAACGGTTGGATATTTGGGTGACCTATTTAAGGGGCCTTCTTCCCCAATGGTTCCCCAACCTTTCTAGAAAATTTTGGCCTCCATTGTTGACCTCCACAAGCTTGCTATCTCTCAATTCCTCCATGATTCTTGCCTCCAATTAGAGGGAAAAGAGAGAGGAGATCTAGATCTACTATTCTACTAGGGATGCAACAGATCGGATCAGAATTTGCCTCTACCATATCCTTTACCACATTTTTTCCTCGGATTCGGATCAGATCGGATAATGAACGGTTACGGATTTGGTGTCAGATATATATGATCACGGATTCAGAACGAAAACAGAGCGGATTCGGGGCGGAAAGAAAATTAATTGGATCGGTACGCGCAATGTATATTATCAACCCACAAAACTAAAAATAATCGTTCTACAGCTTAATAACCCAAAAAAGTTGTATTCCGTAGTCTGTACAATGACCATTTAAGTGAGTGGTTGTTCAACGGATGAACTACACTACTCACTAAATCCAAATTGTGCTCTATTAGTTTAGACATTTCGGTAGAAAATCGGATTATTCGGATTATAACCATCGGATAGTCGTAATTCATTTTCGGATAAATCATATTCGGATGCTATTTTCCATACCATATCCTATATCGTATCCGAGTGTTCAGTTCGGAATCAGATATCCTTATCCGTCGGATTCTTTGAAACCGGATATGGATTTTTTTAAATGGATTCGGCGGCGGATTCGGTGCGGAAATTATCCTATCCGTTTACACCCCTATATTCTACCAATCAATCTCTCCTCTAAGTGAGGGGAAGCTTTTGGATCTAGATCTTGGAGGGATTTGGTGTTCTTCCTTGTTCTTCCTCTCTTCTCTCTCCATAAGCATTAGTTGCTTTGGTGGGATTTGAGAGTGAAGGATTTGACCACTTCTAGTGGTCTTGCCTCATTGCATCGTTTGCATTGGTTTGAGTTCTCTACGGTGATACGTGGAAGTTGAAGTTGAGAAGCTTGTTTCTCTTGGGTACTTGGAGTGCTCTAGAGCTTGTCCTCTTGGGTACTTGGAGTGCCCTAGACGGTCCTTGTTGATCTTGGAGCTTTGGTAGCTCACGGGATATTTGGGAGCCCCTAATTGAGTTGTCAGTTGTGGGTGTGTGCCCCAAGATTGTCGTAAAGGCTCCGGATTCCGCCTTGAAGGATTCCGATAGTGGAAGGTGAACCAATCCTTTGTGGTGCGGTTCATCGTAGAATAGGGTGAGGCCTTTTGTGACGTTGAGTAGGCCTTTGTGGTGAGCTCACACCCATCCAACGAGACGTACTCCCCTAAAAAGGAGGAACTCGGGAATACATCATCGTCTCCGTGTGCCTCGGTTATTTCTATACCCGAGCTGTTTACTTATGCACTTTACATTGTGATAGCCTTCGTGCTTGAAGTATTTATATTGCTATCACCTTGTTACTTGTCTTGCTTAGCATAAGTTGTTGGTGCACATAGGTGAGTCTTGTTTATTTAGGTTGTTGGCTTGATAAATTAAACACCTAGTTTTATTCCACATTTATTCAAAGCCCAAACCGGAAAAGTTTTAATCGCCTATTCACCGCCCCTCTAGGCGACATCCTTGTCCTTTCAACAACCACACCTTTTTCAAGGATACACCAAGGAAAACTGTATCCTTTTCACAAAAAAGTGGCAAAGATGCCAAGTTACAACTCCACGTGGCTAGCACAGACGCTAAGCTCGCACCCACCGATGTCCTACGGATCACTCGCGACATTTCCGCACATCCACACTGGTAGAGAAGGGGAGGAGGGGTGACAGCGCGGTGCACCCAGGAAATTGCCTCTGGAGGGTTGTTTCTCATTTGATCTTTTGTGTTGCAAAACAAGGGTTAAATGTCGGAAAGTGTGTTTGGCTCCCGAGCACCAGTGATCTTGGTGGTTTAAAAAATTCGAAAACACTATTTATGAGTTTAAAAAATCTAAAATAATCACAAATGTAGCCAATGATATATCCCACGAACGTGTAAAAAATAAACTTCAAATACCTTGTAGTTTGGGCTACACGAAAATGACAAAAGTGTGGATCTAAATATGTATATTTTCAAATCTCTAATTTTATCATTTTCGTGTAGCCCAAAATACAACGTATCTGAAGTTGACTTTTTCCGCGTTTGTGGGATACACAATTGGCTACACACCTGATTTTTTTCAGAATTTTTTAAAAATCACAAATTTTATTTTGAATTTTTTAAACCACCGGGATCACCGGTGCTCGGGAGCACCAAATCTTCTCTCTCATGTCTCCTAATTGTTGTTAGTGTCATTTTTGAAGATCGCTTCAGTATCAAGCATTAACACTAGTACTGTACCTAATTTCCTTTTTCTCAGTCGCCGCACCTATCATCACAGATGTTGCTTGTTTTGGTGTTTTGGAGCGCGCAATCACCCGATCTTCCTAGCACCACTGATAGTGCGGTTCCACTATCAGACATGATCCCGTTAAAAAAAAAAAAACTACTCCGTATCAGACATGATCATTTTCCTCGAGGAAACACAAATTGATGTTGACGCACGACGGGTCTTCTTCACGCGCAACCTTTCGCTGCCATGTTAACCCCCACCGGTGTCCGGACCCACATGTCATACAGAGCACAGTAGCCCTACGCGGCCTTCGCGAACCGCGTTCGCTATATAGCCCCCACCACCTACACACACTGCTGCGACACAGACTGCAGCAAGGCGACGCGAGACCTAAGCCTCTCCCCCAATCCGCTGCCACCCCCGAAGGTTAGCGCTGCCTCATTTCGTCCACGTCTTTTTTTGTTTGGCAGATTTCCCCTCAACCCGTGTGATTTCGTCTTGCGACGTGCTGGGCCGTGGACGCGAGCGATCGGCGTTTTTCCTTTTTGATTTTTTTCCGGGCGCTGTTCCGGTGCCGCAGCTAGTAGATCTGGGTGGTCTAGGTGCTGCTGGGTTTCCATTTGCGAGATCTGCAAGTATGAGTTGTGCGACGCGCAGATCCGACCGAGTTTTGCGAGGCATTGTCGTCTGGAAATGGGGATTTGTCTTTTAGGTGGGGGGAACTAGGTTGCTTTGCCGAGTTACTTAGCTGCGAATGATCCCACTAGAGGTAAGGTTCGTTTGATGAATCACGTCGACTGAAATGTTTACAGTCTGGGGACTCGGAGCGTTTTCCTTCGGGAGTTGCTTGGATTTAACGTCCTGGCGGGGTTACTTGGTGTGATGACTAGATCTGCTTCGCCCGTGCCGATTATTTGTTAACCTTCAATGATTGATAGCGGAGTTTTTAATCGGGTTCTTATTAAGTGGCAGTGGTTTTTTGGTCTCTGTTGTACATAATGTTGGTTATTCCTCGAATAAATTGTTGGTAGTTTTAAACGTTTCCTTTTACTACATTGGTGGTTGTCATAATAGACTGTCTAATTTAGACTTATGCTAGCTTCATCTAATGTGGCCCTGAATATGGATGCCAGTAGATCAGTTTAGTCTCGGAGTATTGCATGTTGAATGGAATTTACAAGGTTCATTGTTTTTATACAAAAGTACAAGGTTCATTGTAATTATTTTGATACGAATGTATGAGCATTTGCTTCATGTTTGACAAACTTGAGCTTGTTTAATGACAAAGTGCTGATCTGAGTTGGTTTGACAGTCATGTCCTTCTCACCGTTGTGTATATGTTACTCTTGTCCTACTGGATAGGGTGATTGCTCATCAGTATTTTTTATGTCGTTGCAGTAAGTTACTTTGCTGATCAAAATGTCGCGGGAGGAGAATGTTTACATGGCCAAGCTGGCTGAGCAGGCAGAACGGTATGAGGAGATGGTTGAGTACATGGAGAAGGTGGCCAAGACAGTAGATGTTGAGGAGCTCACTGTCGAGGAGCGTAACCTCCTATCTGTTGCTTACAAGAATGTGATTGGGGCTCGCCGTGCTTCTTGGCGTATTGTCTCATCCATTGAACAGAAGGAGGAGGGACGTGGGAATGAGGAACATGTTACTCTGATCAAGGAATACCGTGGGAAGATTGAGGCCGAGCTGAGCAAGATTTGTGAGGGTATCCTGAAGTTGCTAGACTCACACCTTGTACCCATGTCTACTGTTGCTGAGTCGAAGGTGTTTTACCTCAAGATGAAGGGTGATTATCACAGGTTGGATGAATCTGCCACTATTTCGTTGTGCTGTTGAATCACAAGTTTGTATAACTACTGCAGTTTTCTAATTTTCTAATTGTGTGCAGGTACTTAGCTGAATTTAAGTCTAGTGCTGAGAGGAAGGAAGCTGCCGAGAGCACCATGGTGGCTTACAAGGCTGCTCAGGTTGGTTCAGGTCTTTGCCATCATATTAATTTCACTTCATGGTTATGGGTGTAGTGGTTTTTGCCATCTGGAAACAGTTGTTTCTTAGCATGTTTGCTAGACTTGTTAATGTTTACAAAATTATCTTATCCTACTATGTGCCGTGCAGGATATTGCTCTGGCGGAACTGGCCCCCACACACCCCATAAGGCTTGGACTTGCACTTAACTTCTCAGTGTTCTACTACGAGATTCTGAACTCTCCCGACAAAGCTTGCAACCTTGCAAAGCAGGTTAGTGTCATATTTATCTTTCTGGCATGCAGTGTTACGTCAGTATTTACTATAGTTCCTTCTTTCAACTAGAAATAATAGATCTACTCATGATTTTGTCTGTGTGACTTGTGAGAAAATCCATTTTGCTCTTACGGATTTACAGTAACCATTTGACAATGTCAGTAGCAGTTACACATTTGTGTTCAAGATGTGGTATCTGAAAATGTACATTGATATGATCTGCATTGGACTGTAGACAGTGGTAAAACCTTGCCGCTGATAGTTAACTCGAAAGGATTTTAAGTTGTGTCCTACTCTGCATGCCATGTCATCTATATCTTGTGACCTATCAAACCTTACTCTGCAGGCTTTTGATGAGGCTATCTCCGAGTTGGACACCCTCGGTGAGGAGTCCTACAAGGACAGCACATTGATCATGCAGCTCCTGAGGGACAACTTGACCCTATGGACATCTGACCTCACGGTATCTCCTCAATCTTGACTGTCAGATGTCGTTTGTGGTCTGCCTCATGTTTTTTCCCCTGACCAATAACCATCTGATTATGTCTTGGTTGCAGGAGGAGGGTGGTGCCGAGGATGGCAAAGAAGCCTCAAAAGGCGACGCTGGCGAGGGCCAGTAAATGCGTTGAATCAATGAGTCTGCGTGTTTGTGGAGCTCATTTGGTTTAGATGCCCCTGTGCTGTCAAAGTCTGGGTTGTGCCGTGGATGGATTGTTCTGTTCTAGCTGTTTTTCATGTACCCCCCCTCCCTTCTTCCCTGTTGTAGGCTGGTAGTGGTCGAATTAGTTCCATTGTCTATGCGTCGCTGCTAGTTGGCGATATTGGTCTCGTGGATTTGGGTACATTGTGTTGTGTCTCGCTAGATGGTCTGGTTTTTTAAGGATCGTAGATGGTCTCGTTTATTACCCAGTTGCACTTGTTAAGCGTTATTTAATAGTAAGATAATATGTTACTCTATTTGGCTCTCATTTTTAATTAGCTGCCACGTTTTTTATTTAGGTGAAATGCATGTTACCCACCTATGTTATTCTAAGCTAATATTGAATCCTATTATATAAGTGAAAGCGCTATTATTTATGACATGGCGGTTTTATGTAACTTGATCTAGGAGTGGACACTTCTCGCTCTCAAGCTCCATGCTGTTATTTATGAAAACAATAATAGAAAATCACATTTACAAGTTTTATAAAAAACTGGATGTGTAGTGTCTCATAAACATGAAAAAAAGTCAATTTAAATACTTTATGTTCTGAGTTATACAAAAATGATAAAAGTGTTGATGCGAGTATCCATATTTTCAAATGTATAAAATTTATCAGATTTTATTATTTTTGTGTAGCCCATAATATAAGTAATTTGCTTTGCAATTTTCCATGCTTGTAGAATATGTCATTGGCTATGTCCATAATTATTTTCAGATTTTTTTAAACATGTAAATATAACTTTTTAATATTTTAAGATGGGGAGAGGACTGTAATTCCGGAGGCGTAAAGCCGCAAAGACACTTTCCTCAGAGGTATATACACTTTTAGTGCCACAACTTGTCAGAAATGTATAGATTAGTCTCACAACTTGTAAAATGGGAACCGTAGTCCCACAACTTGCATTTAACGAACAAACGGGTCCCAAATCATTCGTAACCGAGAGCTGTCTGACACGCGGGTCCCACACGTCAGTATGTGAAGATATAAATAAAATAAAGAGTCACTAACAGGGAATCGAACTCCCAACCTCTAACTGATGCAGACGAGTGACTACCATGACACCAAGCGTGGTTCCGTGTTACAGTAGGACCCCACGTGTTGATTGTTCTTCCTCTTGTCTTCCTCCTCTCGTCGGCCCACGCCCCCCCTACCTGCTCGCGAGCGTCGCCTCCGCACCCCGGCGAGAGGGTCCTCGACTGGCGCCGGCCGTCAGCGCCGCATCCGCTGCTCGCACACGACCTCCCGCCTCTATGCGTATTAGATCGATCCTTAGCTACACACAGAACGGATCGATCGTTCAGCTAGTTGGTAGCTGCTAGCCACGGATCGTTCAGCACTTCAGCTAGTTTCTAGCCACAGATCAATGGATCATTCAGTTAGCTAGCTGACGGATTCGAGTAACATATAATAGTAGGATAGGCTGTAAGACTGCATGAACCGTTGAGTGGTGTGTTGGCAATGCCATTCGCGGGTGAGCAGCATATCAAAATCAGGTCACGAGTTCGATTCCTCTCCTTGCGTCTCTTAATTTTATTTATTTCTTCACGTATTGACATATGTCAGAGAAAAACTTATAGGGGTCCTTCAACAAAACTTAAAATGCAACGTGTCAACTTCTGAATGATTTGAGACCTGTTTGTTCGTTCAATACAAGTTGTGGGACTATGGTTCGCCATTTTGCAAGTTGTGGGACTAATCTCCACATCTCAGACAAGTCGTGGGACTAAGTGTATATACCTCTTTCCGTTAATCTAGATGTATTATTACTGTAGCAAGGGGATTGACCTTGGTTGTTTTCAAGGTCTCTTAAAGCTCCTTGAAGAGAAGGGAAATCGTCTATTGCGTGAATAGACGTCAGATAGGAACGTACTGCTTCATCGACCAAGTAGGGGGTAGAATTACTGAATGAATACGAGCTGTGGCTAATACCCAAGGCATAAAAGAGGGATTTAGTTTGTTGTCATTACCGTCAACTTAATTGTGGTCTATATCCTTCCCTCAAGACTTTGACTACACTCTGAGGGGCAACTACTCTTTATGGAAGAGTTTAAGCCTCCAGGTATGTCTTCCGAAGGATGAGATCTTGCCTATGCAGTAGGATGAACAGGAAAGTACGGAGTCATCCCAACTCTCGGATCGGAGATGCTAACGGGACAGGAGAAAACAGAGGAGTAGACTAGTCCCCCCCCCCCCCCCCCCCCCCCCTTGAACTTTGTTTAGTAGGCTTGAAAGCTGCAGTTTTCTGGACAGCGAATGTAAGAAATGGAGATGTGCCAGAAATCTAAATAACCTTTAGATCCATCTAAGATTTCGATTCCCAGTAAAAAAATATAGATAAGTCAGTCAGCAATGCGTACTTCTTTCCTACTTGAGTGGATCTGCGTAGCAGAGCCCAATCTTCTACCACAAGTTCTGACCTGACTTGTTGTACTTGATTCACCCACGTAAATAGACAACTTGGATAAGGTCTTTCATCCCATAAAAGAGAAGTGAGTCCGCATGTCAGATGTGGGTAGAGGAAGTCTCAAAAAGCGAAGACCGAGTTGTAGGCCACCTAACCTGCACCGAAAAGGTGGGCAGGAAGAGGAAGATCGAGCGGGGAAAACGGGGTTCGAACCCACGACTTCTGGCGTGACAGACCAGCACTCTAACCAACCGAGCTTCATCGACCAAGTAGGGGGTAGAATTACTGAATGAATACGAGCTGTGGCTAATACCCGAGGCATAAAAGAGGGATTTAGTTTGTTGTCATTACCCTCAACTTAATTGCCGTCTATATCTTTCCCTCAAGACTTTGACTACACTCCGAGGGGCAACTACTCTTTATGGAAGAGTTTAAGCCTCCCAGGTATGTCTTCCGAAGGACGAGATCTTGCCTATGCAATAGGATGAACAGGAAAGTACGGAGTCATCCCAACTCTCGGATCGGAGATGCTAACGGGACAGGAGAAAACAGAGGAGTAGACTAGTCCCCCCCCCCCCCCCCCCTTGAACTTTGTTTAGTAGGCTTGAAAGCTGCAGTTTTCTGGACAGCGAATGTAAGAAATGGAGATGTGCCAGAAATCTAAATAACCTTTAGATCCATCTAAGATTTCGATTCCTAGTAAAAAAATATAGATAAGTCAGTCAGCAATGCGTACTTCTTTCCTACTTGAGTGGATCTGCGTAGCAGAGCCCAATCTTCTACCACAAGTTCTGACCTGACTTGTTGTACTTGATTCACCCACGTAAATAGACAACTTGGATAAGGTCTTTCATCCCATAAAAGAGAAGTGAGTCCGCATGTCAGATGTGGGTAGAGGAAGTCTCAAAAAGCGAAGACCGAGTTGTAGGCCACCTAACCTGCACCGAAAAGGTGGGCAGGAAGAGGAAGATCGAGCGGGGAAAACGGGGTTCGAACCCACGACTTCTGGCGTGACAGACCAGCACTCTAACCAACCGAGCTTCATCGACCAAGTAGGGGTAGAATTACTGAATGAATACGAGCTGTGGCTAATACCCGAGGCATAAAAGAGGGATTTAGTTTGTTGTCATTACCCTCAACTTAATTGCCGTCTATATCCTTCCCTCAAGACTTTGACTACACTCTGAGGGCAACTACTCTTTATGGAAGAGTTTAAGCCTCCCAGGTATGTCTTCCGAAGGATGAGATCTTGCCTATGCAATAGGATGAACAGGAAAGTACGGAGTCATCCCAACTCTCGGATCGGAGATGCTAACGGGACAGGAGAAATCAGAGGAGTAGACTAGCCCCCCCCCCCCCCCCCCCCCCCCCCAGAACTTTGTTTTAGTAGGCTTGAAAGCTGTAGTTTTCTGGACAGCGAATGGAAAAAATGGAGATGTGCCAGAAATCTAAATAACCTTTAGATCCATCTAAGATTTCGATACCCAGTAAAAAAATATAGATAAGTCAGTCAGCAATGCGTACTTCTTTCCTACTTGAGTGGATCTGCGTAGCAGAGCCCAATCTTCTACCACAAGTTCTGACCTGACTTGTTGTACTTGATTCACCCACGTAAATAGACAACTTGGATAAGGTCTTTCATCCCATAAAAGAGAAGTGAGTCCGACATGTCAGATGTGGGTAGAGGAAATCTCAAAAAGCGAAGACCGAGTTGTTGGACACGTGACCTGCACCGAAAAGGTGGGCAGGAAGAGGAAGATCGGGCGGGGAAAACGGGGTTGGAACCCACGACTTCTGGCGTGACAGACCAGCGCTCTAACCACTGAGCTATTTCCCGATTCAACAGTCACCTACCGTTGCTCTAAAGAAGACGTGGCCGAGGCACGGCCCACATCAGGTCCTCCTCCGGCGCCGATGCCGCCGCCACCAGCCACCACGACGGGCTCATTCCCAAACAAGGCCCTTCACGCACGCCTCCTCCGCAACGGCGCCCTCGACGCCGACCCTTCCGCCGCCGCCCCCCTCGCTGCATCAGCCGCCAACTCTTCCCTCCCCTACGCCCTCTCCCTCCTCCAAGCCCACCCCACCACCTTCTCCTACAACACCACCATCCGCTCCCTCGCCCAGGGTCCCCGCCCCCACCTCGCCGTCGCATTCTACCGCTCCATGCTTCTAAACCCCCTCTCCAACCCCAACAACTACACCTACCCGCCCCCCTCCTCGCCGCCTGCGCCCGCCTCCTCCTCGCCGTTCTCCCAAAGCAGCAGCTCCAGGCACCGCCGTCCACGCCTCCCTCTTTCGCCGTGGTCTCGATTCCCGCGACCGCTTCATCAGCGCCTCACTCCTCTCCTTCTACGCCGCCGCTGGGGACCTACCCGCCACACGCGAAGTGTTCGACCGAAGTCCCCCCGACCAAAGGGACCTACCCCTCTGGAACTCACTCCTCCACGCCTACCTCTCCAAAGGCTTCTACACCCACGTGCTACACCTCTCCCGCCAGATGCCCGCCATGGACGAGGTCACGCTGCTCGCTCTCGTCTCTGCTTGCGCGCATCTCGGTGCACTGGACACTGGCCGCTGGGCACACGCTTACTATGCAAGGACCCGCCGGAATACCACCAGAAATCTTGGCACCGCTCTGCTCAACATGTACATGAGGTGTGGAGACGTCGAAAGCGCATGGTCTGTGTTCCGCGAGACGCTCGACAAGGATGTCCGGACGTGGAGCGTCATGATAGCTGGACTGGCTGTCAACGGGCTCCCATGGGACGCGTTGGACTTGTTTGCCGAGATGAAAAGCATCGGGATGGACCCAGATTCCATCACCATGACTGCCGTGCTGAGTGCGTGTGCCCATGCTGGCATGGTGGATGAGGGCAAGAGGTTCTTGGGCTGCATGCCTGTAGAACATCGCGTACAGCCCACTATAGAACATTATGGATGCGTCGTCGACCTGCTTGGGCGAGCGGGCAAGCTGGAGGAGGCATTGGCTCTCATTAAGACTGTCCCTTTCGAGGCCGATGTTGTGCTATGGGGTGCTCTCTTGGTCGCTTGTAGGGTTCACAAGAATATCGACATGGGGCAGATGGCCGCCAGGGAGATACTCAAGTTGGATCCTCGTCATGCCGGGCCTGTGTGTTCATATCGAATGTCTATGCTGCCGATGGGAAATGGGACCTTGTACAAGAGGTCAGGAACTCGATGAAAGAACATAGGATATTCAAGCCTCCGGGATCGAGCATTGTTGAACTAGATGGTGTGGTTTACGAGTTCTTGTCTGGTGACCACTCGCATCCTCAGTCTGATCGGATATATGCAATGCTTGATGAGGTTTCCAAGACCTTAAGCCTCAAGGGGCACAAGCCTTCAACTAAAGAAGTTACATTTGACATTGATGAAGAGGACAAAGAAGTTTGCATCTCGCAGCACAGCGAGAAACTGGCACTTGCCTTGGGACTCATCTCTACGAGAAGAGGGGCTGTGATCCGTATAGTGAAGAACCTGAGAATCTGCGAAGATTGCCACTCTGTCATGAAGATAGTCTCGGAGGTCTACGATCGAGTCATAGTTGTTAGAGATCGAAACCGTTTCCACCACTTTAAGAATGGCTCCTGTTCCTGCTTGGACTATTGGTAGGACAAGCAGGAATGGTAATTTTTTCTAGGAAAAATGTAAGCAATTCATTGCCTTTTGTATTAGGATCCACCAATTTTATACAGCGGGTTGCTGGAACAATATAATCATAGAGGTAACATTTGTCCTATTCATGAACATAACATCCTTTTCTTGAGCTAAGATTTTTTTCACGTGTGACATGTAGGTTGCAGGATCATGTACTTCGAAACGGGTCTTTCTGCCGGCCATGTACTTGTGGCTAATTGACATGATTATTACTCCGTATATGACAGTGCGGAGTACCAAGAAGTTGGCTAAGATTCTGATCCGACTGGCATGAACTGTTCACCGAATGTTGACCTTCCTCTCAGCATATACACCTTCTCAATTGTACTTGAATCTGAGAATCAACAGGAAAACTCTTTTGTGGATGAAATTCTTACATTGAACAAGATTTTCTTCATTGTTTGCTGCTGTCAGGAACAACAGATTCCTTCACTCTAGTATGTCTACTAGGTAAATGTGGTGCGGCGACATGCCGCACCCGTGCTGAAAAAAAAAGTATTTGTTAGTTTATGTGGAAATTTTTGAATTTTTTTTTGAAAATTTGAAATTCCTTGAACTGTAAAATGTGCATAATGTTTTTTTTGTTGCAACTTTTGTGTGGTAAGTTTGAGTATTTGGTAAATTTTGGAATTTTTTTGATATGTTATGTGCATTATTTTGTGTACAAATTATTTTTTGGTGTATTTTTTGTGCGGAAAGTTTGAAAATTTGTTAAATTTAGAAGATTTTGATGTATTGTTTGTATTATTTTGAATTATAGACTATTTGTATTATGTTGTGCACAATTTATTTGTTGGTGCAACTTTTGTGTGGAAAGTTTGGATGTTTTGTTACTTATATGAAAAAGAAAATTATAATTTATGAGTAGAGAGGGAAAAAAATAGAAACTTCTACGATGATAAATTTTGTGTTAATTTTGTTTATTTTGTTTTTATTTGTATAATATATCTTACAAAGAGAATTGGTAGTTTTTTTTTTGGTGTAATTTTTCAATTTAGAAACTTAAAATTTGTTGAAATATGTCGTTTGGAGTAGCTTCAAATTTCAGCAATTCTAAATGTTCAAAAATATATAGGTTTATGTTTGTAGGTTGCCATATTTAATTGAGCTCCATAATTAGTGGAATTATAGTGTGTTTTTAAAAAAAAAATTCAACTCCATTTAATCAGAGGGAATGCATTTAGGTTTTCTTTAAATATTTGCTAAATTGAAATGTCCAAAAAGTTTGTACTTTGTTGTAAGTAGTTAGCATGTATTTTGCTGGACATTTTGATATTTTTGTCACATTTTTCTGATGGATAGATTGCACACAATAGTTTTTCATGACTCGGATATTTCAGTTTTTGACTACATACGGAGCGAAATGAGTGAAACAGCACACTAAAATGTGTCTATATATATGCGACTTTAGAAAAATCTAAAACATCTTAACTGAGGAATGGATGGGTAGTTAGTAAGTGATGCTTTTGGTTATAGTTGTCCTTAAAAATGGGCCCACATGTCAGGCATTCAGCAATTTTTTAAATTTATGTGGAAAAGAATAATTCGTTGACTAACCGGGTCCACTGCCACGTCAGGGTGACGTTAGCAGTGGACATGGCGGCCACAGCGAGCTCGCTGACATCGAACCACTGCCATTTGAAATTTCTTGAAATGTAAATTGTGTACAATGTTTTTTTTATGCAATTTTTGTGTGGGTAGCTTGAGGATTTGGTGAAAATTGGAAATTTTTTGATATGTTATGTCCATTATGTTGTGTACAAATTATTTTTTGGCACAAATTTTGTGCGAAAGGTTTGGAAATTTGTTAAATTTAAAAGATTTTGATATATTGGTTGTATTAATTCTAGACTATTTGTATTATGTTATGCAAAATTTATTTGTTTGGCGCAAATTTTGTGCGAAAGGTTTGGAAATTTGTTAAATCTAAAAGTTTTTGATATATTGGTTGTATTATTTTGAATTATAGTTTTAATGATATGATTTTTCAAATTGTGTTATGTCGTGCAAAAATTTTTTGTTGACGTAAATTTTGTGCGAAAGGTTTGGGAATTTGTTAAATTAAAAAGTTTTTGATATATTGGTTGTATTATTTTGAATTATAGTTTTAAAGATATGATTTTTCGAATTGTGTTATGTCGTGCAAAATTTATTTGTTGACGTAAATTTTGTGCGAAAGGTTTGGAAATTTGTTAGGTTTAGAAGATTTTGATATATTGTTTGTATTATTTGGAGTTATAGAGTAGAAAATATGATTTTTTTTTTCGAATTTTAGTATTTTTTCTTTGTAATTGTGAATTTTCTGACACGTGGGTCCCACACGTCAGGGTTTTTTTCATTTTGGAAATTAGTCAAAAAAAAAACAACTGACAGGTGGGGACGCGGGCTACGTCAGCGCGTGACGTGACGCCCGTCGGTGGCGGACGCCAGCGCTGCCGAACTCCGGCGACCAACTGCGCGCTCGCGCCGGGCTGGGTTTGCGCGGAGCCGCGCGAGGAGGTGGAGGGGAGTTGGGTGGGCTGAGCGTTGGACCATTTGGTCGCCTGAGCAGCCGCCGGCGAGCGATTCCGCGGCGGCGGATGGCGAGTGCGGCGGCATCGATTCCAGAGCACACGCAGCGTCCGAGCAGTCTATTGTTGGTGAGCACAGAGAGGACGCGTCGCCGGAGGCTGCTGCGGCCTTCGATCTGGACGGGGAGAGGCGAAGGTACGGCGATGCGCGTCGGCGGCGGCAGCGGCGACGGGGTCGCTCGAGAGAAAGAAGAAGAGGGAGGGGGCTGCGCGCGCATTTTTCAACGGGGTCCCTGGAGTTACTGGAAATTTCGGACAGATCCTTCGTACGTAGAAGGTGCGGACTGCGGAATAATTCACAGAAAGTATAGGTTCTTTTTTGTAAGACAATCACGGGGACCGTCGGATCGAGGGGATTGGACGGCGCGGTGGCGTGCGGGTACTGTAGCGGGGCACAGTAACGCGATTTACTGTTCTGGGAACAGTGAATCGCTGAGAGGCCGCCGATTTGGTCGTCCTTAATATATAGAGGTAATATCGCTTTTGTCCTCATTATGCTTTTTACTCCTGCGATCATATTCTACCAACTGAGCGCCCGCTCCTCTCGAAGAGTCAGAGATGGGCTCGCAGGTGGATGGCTAGACGACGTTCCGCCTGATCTGGATGCGCAAGAGATGGGAGAGCTGCTGTCCTTGGCAGACAGCGTGGCGAATTTTGCCCTGACAGAGGGGGTCGTGGACGAGTTCAGGTGGAGCTGGGAGGGCAACCACAAGTACTCAGCTCGCTCAGCTTATAGAGCGTTCTTTGAGGGCAAAATTGCAAAATTGGGTTGGCCGGGGCACAACAGATTTGGTGCTCCCGTGCTCCGAACAAGTGCAAGTTCTTCCTCTGGCTAGCGCTGAAGCACAGATGTTGGACTGCGGATCGCTTAGGGCGTAGAGGGTTGCCGAGACCAGCCTCCTGCCCATTGTGCGATCAAGAGGAGGAAGACATAGACCACCTCCTTCTTGGATGTGTACTCTCTCGAGAGGTTTGGCACTCCTTCCTGAGCAGGTGGGGCAGAGAGGCCTGGGTTCCGACACAGGATGACCGCCTTGTGGATTGGCTACCTTCCAAGGTTCCGGGAGGTAACGACGGGAGAGACCTGTGGACAGCGATCACCCTATATGCTGGTGCCTATGGAGGCATAGGAACAACGTGGTCTTCGAAGGTCACAGACCTTCTGTGCAGACGGCCATCAGGATGGTTGATATCGTGTTTGGCTTCGGTTATTTGTGTTTGCTTCTTCTTCCCGTATCTGCTTTTCTTCTTCCTCTTGTTCTTTGTGCTAAGTTTTGTTGTTGTCATTCGTTATTCGTTTGTTTGTGGGTTTTTGTGTGCACTTTCTGTTTGTCCGTTTTTTAACTTGTATGTTGTGTTTGCTTCTTCTTTCCACAACTGTTTTTCTTCTTCTTCGTGTTCTTTGTGCTAGGTTTTGTTGTTTGCATTCGTTTTTCGTTGCTTTGTGGGTTTATGTGTGCGCTTCCTCTTTCTTTGGTCACGGTGAGTGGGTTGTTGCTCGTGGTGTTGTTCCAGTTGTGTATGTTTTGGACAACCGTGGATGAGGTTGATTTTGTGCTCGCCGGCTGTTTCTTACGGCGCTCTTGTTGGTGTTCTTTGTTCTGGTTGGTAATTTTTTGGGTTTGTGCAAGGGACGCGTCTACGCAGTGCCCGGCACTGTATTGCGCTACGCGGTGCCCCCCTATCCGATTCAGACCCCTTCCGGAAAAAGGAAAGTGTTCCCGTGCACGGTCCCCGTGCGGTCCAGAAAAAGTAAGTTTCTCACCGAACCAATTTTGTCGCCGCGCGCAAGCACGCGGACCACTCGTTGCGCTGGATTGGCCCCAAGCCCAGCTCGCACGGGAGGACAAAAATACATCTGGGGACCCCCTAGCTGCTACCTCTTCTCAAACCTGCTCTCTTCTTCCTCCTGCAGCCGCCACCTGCTTCTCTTCTTCCCCCCGCAGCCACCAGGAGAAGATTCCTTCAGGACATACATCAGCCGCCATGGAAATATCAGCATAAACACCCAAAAATCTTGTTGAACAGCTACAAAACCACCGCTAGAAGAACCCAATACCCAAATTGTTCCAACATCTACACCCCATAAATCTTCAGAAATACATCTGCTCGGAAAAATCCAGGACCTGGTTGAAAAAATCCACCAGATAGACATCCAGGAAACCTCCAGGTATTTAACACTCACAGAATCCTTTCACGTCGATGAAATTTCAGCAGAAAAAGAGTAATTATTGCTGAATAGTCACACCCCACTGCAAGAAGCACATAACACCACCAGTAGTTCCATCGTCTACACCCCCAGAAAAAACTTCAAGAACTACATGAGCTTGGGAATTCCAAGGAAAAAGTTCAACAATTACATCAGCTAGACTTGCAGGTTAGAATCATTGTAGAAAACTGAAAAAGATTTGAGATGTAAGATACAGGAATTTAAACATATTGAAGCACACACACAGATCAAAGAAATCACAAAGTAGTTCCTGGGAAAAGAGTATTACTGGTACTAGTTTGGTAGCAGTTCATGCAAAACAGGGAAAAAAGAGTTTCTGTAAAGTAACAAGGTTCAAACTTGTAACATGTTCATGGAAACTACAGCAAAAAACACAGGAAGGTGATCTATAGTTTTAGCCCATGACTCCAAATGTAGGAACGACACTGCAGTATGTGTTGGAACCTGAACACTTCATTACTGAATCCTTGTTTGTACAAAAGCTTGTGGAGTTGGTCTTCTGAGTCTCTTTTGCTCTTTCGAAGTGAAGAACTTATACATTTAGTTGGGTCTGTCTGTAAGAGTAATTGATAAAGACCAGGTCAGAACATGCATGAAAACTTGGAAGTAAAAGATGACAACTAAAAATGCAGAAAAGTACATGTGTAGAAAGAAGCAAATTCTTGTACTAAAAGTTGAACTTTTTGTTGCAGATATGGACTTTGTGGTGGGTGGTATTGATTTGAACATTTCAGATGTGGATGATGATAGCTAGCCAGTTGTGAATGAACAAGGTGAAGGGGTTCCTATTCTGAAGGATCATCTGGTGCTCTAACTTCCATTTGCAGCCTTTGCTTCATTCTTTTGAACTTGGATTGTACAGGCTTGGGCAAACTCTTGTCCGGGAACGTCTCTTAGGTATGATTGGAAACATCATACGTCTGTATGATTCCCTGCTGAAACTGAAAAGAAAAACATGTTACTGAGACTACATTTTCCAAATGCGAAGTGCAAAGTTTAAAAATACATGCAGCAGATAAAAATACATGTGGAACCTGACATTCAGAAAACAAATTATGCACATATGGGTGAGGAAACTACATACAAAAAATTAGAAAACCATCAAATTATTTTGATAGTGCTTGTTTGATAATGCTTTGTAATTTTTAATTACAAACATACATCTACATGTCATGTTAAACATATATCGACATGCATAACTACATGTAGGCTATATACATATACATGTGTTGTGTACACCAAACAATACATCTGTGTTAAAGAGGGAAAAGCTAAATAAAAGTAGAATAGGATGCATGTGAACTAAAAGTTCATCCAAAATCTGTGGTTACTATCCAAACAAACACAGAACAAAATCAGGCACACATGTAATTCACCTCCAGACTAGTAATTAAATGTGAAGAGCGGAAGTACTTCTAGGATTACACAAAATTGATCTGCCTGAACAAAGCACTCATGCCCTACATAAACTACATAAGTACAAACACCCCAAATGGAGTCGAATATATGCTACACGCAGAAAAAATACATCTAAAAGTTGCAGAGCTACTACAAAAAACACTAATCATCCATTTTGCAGGGCAAAACTACATCTATGAGACTGTCACGAGGGTTTGCAACTACACATATAGGTTTGTACATCGAGATTGGGACTCACCGGTTCCAAATCTCAACCGAGCTTGCTAATCCTTATGCACAGAGAACCTGCAAAACCCTACACAACATGTACACTACGGATTAGAAGCCAGGAAACAAACACAAAAGATCCACAAAATTTCACACAAAAACCACCAGAGACAATGAACAGATAGGATACTAGCTTGACTCACCAGGATGAGAACCAAGCGTATCGAACTAGATGTGGTTGAAACGAAGTAAATCGACTGGTACGCGACCTCGCGACGAACCCGAGAAGCAGACTGGTCAGAGATCCACTCCGCTCCTCTCGCACCACCAAAATCTAACGCGAACAGTCGATGGAGAAGCTCGACGAGCGCGTCGCTCGGGTAGCTAGGGGTCAACGCCGGCGGAAATCGTGGTCGAAGGAGCTCGATTCCGCGGCCAGCGATGAGCAGGAGACGAGGTAGGGATCCACTCCGCTGGTCCGAGACAACCAAATCGACCGTGACCCAACGATGGAGGCGCTTGCCCGCGTGAATCCCGCAGGTATTTGGAGGTCAGCGCCGACGGGAATCACCGGCGACGAGGGAGATTCGCGTGGGGCAAGAGAGGGGACTGGAGCGACGGAGGAGCTCATCCTCGCGAGCGAAAGGTGAAGGGGAACGGAGCGGTGTGTTTTGTCGGAACGCGAGACACGCACGCTTCCAGTCTAGACCGTGCGATAACGATCGGACGGCGCCCGCGGGTGAGCACGGAATAGAGACGGGAGAGTGCGCAGGCACGAAATAGATTTTACGTTGTGCAAGTGGCTTACTTTGTTGCTTGCTTTTTGGAGGCTGAGCTCCTGCTTTACCGGTTGATTTTGGTTTGTTTCTTGGACGGGTTAGTTATGTTTGTGCTGTACATCCTTTTTTTTTTTTCATCAATTTTGTTTTTTTAAGGGTCAGGTGGTTTTTTCTTCTGGTGGTTTTCCTCTTGTTGTTGTTTGTGTGCTGTTGTTATTTTACTATTTAAATAAGTGCGGAGAGTTGTGCGTTGGGTATGGAGTGTATCTGCTCGCTGCTGGGAGTCGTGTTTGACTCCCTATCAGTCGGGAGTCGTTAATGTTTACAAGTCGGGTGTAATGATTTCGTTTGTTTCCTGGACGGGTGTACCCTGTTTGGTTTTTTTTTTTTTTTTGGTTTTTTTCCTCAACCTTAGGTCCGGGTGTTTCTACACGATCCGTTGTATTTTACACGGGACATAGGTGGTCCGCACCATGCAAAAAAAAAAGGTGCTCCGCAAAATTTTACACCCGGATTTTGTCAAAATACTGTGAACCAATCGGGGCTGTTCTAATACCAACTTAACTGAGATGCATCAACTTATTCGTCCAAATACCTAAGCTGGTGGAGAGGTGATACGATGCATTTCAACACATTCAATAAGCCAAACAAGTTGTTTACGTCTTTTTCTGAAGAAAAACATGATACATTCATGGTCCGTATTTTCATACCAAACGTTTATATCGTGCATTTCACCGAGTAGCAACTTTGTTTCTTCAACAAGGGCTGGAATAAAATGCTCCCTAATCAGCTCGATGGGATCAGTTCAGAAGGGCTCAAATTGCTTGTGTAATAACTCAGATATTAAAAAAATGACACTATGCAGAGACTGGCAAGAGCCAGAGATAACATTGGGAGGCACTCAATCTGAACAAGAAAAAAGTTGGAAGAAACTCAGGCAACTCTTAAACAGGTTAAACAATAGTACAACTTAAGACCCGGTTATATAGTATGAAAGTGTCAGCTAGAGTATGTACTAGGCATAAAATTCCAAAACAGAAGAAAAGAACAATAATGAGAGAAACTAAAAAGTATTCCTCAAGCCCAGACGTCCTAAAATGGGGGCTATTCATTCAGCTTTCACAAACACCACTGTTCCAAACTTCCAAATGGGCTCGATCATCACATTCGCGCGAGACATGTACCTTTTGTAATCTGTAACTACCAATTTATTGTGGCGGTTCCGGCGCTTCATCGTCAAACTCATTCATGTGGTCCAGGAGATAGTTTGCAGCTAGCTGCTCGTCCTTGTTGCATGCAAAGAAAACCTCTAGAACCAGGTCGCGGTCGAAGCCCATTTGTTCAAGCTGCATAAACACAACAAAATACAATGGTATGACAAAGGCAGCACCATGCATAAAGCAACTTGTAACACAAGATCAGTAACTTATCCTTGTGGCAGAACCACGAACACTGGCCCACAGACAGGAAG
The DNA here is from genome assembly GCA_947311845.1 of Poa pratensis. NCBI lineage: Eukaryota > Viridiplantae > Streptophyta > Magnoliopsida > Poales > Poaceae > Poa > Poa pratensis. The sequence continues at coordinate 40,925,339 of CAMZMU010000094.1, forward strand.
GGAGGGAAGGGGTAAGCTTACACGTTGCATAGCTTCGTGCTCCTCAGGTGTGACTGCTACTGTTTGAGGCACTCCCCCACCAAACTGGTCTAGTAAATTCCTGGTTCAAGTATCAAGAACAGTCAAGCACACCGCAGTACCAGACAGATATCAGAAGCAGAAATCGCTATAATTTCGTACCCTTCAGCTCCCTCTGCGGGTTCATTTATCAAGCGCAGGAACTCAGCCTGGTTTTCCTGAATCAATTGTAAAATCTGCGGATTTTGTTTCCCCAGTTCTTGAAGCAAAGGCTGCAGTTTAATGCTATGTGTGTCAGCGCAAATATCACAAGGAGTAGACGAACAGAAGGAGAAGATAAAGACCGTGAAATGCCTGTAAAATTTGAGGATTAGCCTGCACTAAAGAAAGCAAGCCACGGAACTGTGAATTGTTTCGCAAAACATCAAGATTTCCACCAGCAGCATTTGCAGAAGCATTCGGAAGGACCTGCGGATCAAATTGGACATAATTTAGAGATTATACCATGTCACAGAGAGAGGGGGAGAGGGAGGGAGAAGAAAGAGAACCTGAGGAAACAGGTCCAAGGGATTAGCATTGGGTCCTGATGGAGGAATTGCAGCTAGAGACTGTGGAGCCTGAACTGGATCAGCTGATTGGCCACTTGGAGGAGGTTCTTGGGCAGCAGCTGGGACCTCTGGCTGCTCCGGAATCCCCTATATCAAAAGACAAAATGGTATTAGAGTAAACAACAGTGGAACCATTTCTTCCTAAAGTTGTACCTGAACAAGAACTGAAGTTCGGGATACACGAACTAAAGAAAACCCTTGCAGTCATTGTTTGATATATGGCCCTGCTGTGTCTCATCAGAGTAAAGCCTAAACTACTCAGACGTATAATACCGTTTACTACAAACGTTCTCTACTCCAAAACAAAAAAAACACTTCCAGAAAGTCCAAGCAAATACTCCCTCCGTTTTTTAATATAAGATGTTTTAGGTGGTACACATGTTGTCTATATGCACACTAAAATGAGTGAACATGTAAACTAAAATGTGTCTACATACATTTGTGTGCATGTGAATGTGGACAAAAGCTAAAACATCTTATATTAAAAGACCGAGGGAGTAGGAAACATAAAAACAATTGAATAAGAAAATTGGATTTCTTACAGTATACAAATACTCAACAGCCCGCTCCGGGTTGTTAAATGCAGCCGTAGAGCACGCACAACAGTGTCCCGGTCCCATGCTCCTCCACCCATATCAAGAATTGATTGAACTGTTCCTTCTAAAGTGCTTCCCGCAACAAGGCTTGATGCAGCTTGACCATAAGGATCCGCTTCAGTACTGTTCAAATCACATTAGCAGAAACTATCATCAAACGTTCCTTCAATGTCTGTAAGAAGAGACCATATAAAAAGGTAGGAACTTACGATGCAGCAGCAACAGGAGCTGCAACAGCTGTTGCAGTTGGAACAGGCGCACTCACAGGTAAGCTGCTTTAAGAAACAATTAAACATAAAAAATGATGCATAGCTAGTAGAGTAGCTAAATAAATCCATAGTTACAACTTTCAGAAATGTAAATCTAACCTTACCTACACTAAGAATAGTTAATAGCAAGAGAACATGTATTTCACAAGTTACAAATGACGGTGCAGACCAAAAAAAATATCAACTGAATGAATGACAACATGTACCCTTTCTTTACTCTGATACTGGTACTGTTGGACAAAGAATCCGGGATTTGAGAAAAATGGACCTTGCACAAAATAATAATTTGATACTTTTACTCCCAAACAGGAGGGGATACATACACAGGTGTTGGCACAGCTGGTGGTTGGGTTGCAGAGGCAACAGGTATAGCCTGATCGACTGAGGGCTGCAAGATAAATAAATAAATATTAAGTTATTAACAGATAAAAATTCATAAAGAAAAACTACTTCAGTTAAGACAACAGTGGTGTATAACGTGGCAAAAAAAATCTATAAAGAAGTATGAAATAGGGTTATTCGGCATTTCTGTCTCACCTGCTTTGTGGCCTCCTTAGCAGTACTTGAAGCAGCACTTGTTGATCCCTTCTGCCAAAAAGTTTGTCCGTGTTGTAGTTAAGGACAAATTACGTGCATTTCTAGTCTAATGAAAGCCTAGCAACTTCTCGATAAGGATATATGCACACATATGTATGTCACAACATACGACATATTATAGCCTTCCTAACCCTTCTCAAGATATATAAGACCTTGATAAATTGCATCAGTACATAGAGGAATTTCAAGAGCCCAGTGATTATATTAGCAAGAATATTGTCAAAAGGAGTAGATAAACTCTTGTATAATATATCAGAAGGCAAAAGGAGGGAATTATGGTATATTAAAGAAAAATTGCATCATATATCTTCATTGTCATTTCAAGTTTTCTAGTACATTAGGTGGCAAAAGAAATTCAATTTTCTAGTACATTATAACAAGTGTTGTGCTCTCTAGTACAACTATAAAGAGCTCTCTACCACAACTATAGGACAGATTTATGGTACCTTAGATAACATTATAACAATGAAGTTGTTCTCAAGAACTTTGTTCTCTTCTAGTGTTGTGTCATTTTTAAGAACATTCCCTTGATGTATGAGCATCTGTTGATCAGCTGGGTAGACATTCTGTCCTTGCGCAGTTTCGATGAGCTTTTTAACATCAGCAACCTGCAGAAGGCGATTTTAGTCAAACACAATCTCGTATGTATGATTGACTACTGAGACTATTGGAATAGGGGTTCAGGTGTGAAGAAAACATCATTTTCACAAACTGAGAGAATAGACCGTCAAAACAGAGAATAAGACAATAAGTAATAAGATTCCAGAACAGATTGTAATGTATTTGCTAACTTCACTGGAGGCATACCATCTAATCGTAATTATTACTGATCAGTAACCAGAATGGCAACAATTATGCCATATACATGTTGAAAAACTTATCATGCACATTTCAGATATATTTGAGGTAATTGAACATATCTGCATACTAAACCATACATCGACAGACCGTATAAAATTATCTCAAACACTGTGATTTGAGATTGACATTGCCTAATGATGCTACCATTATCATCTTACGGCTTATCCATATAACATTCCCGGGAAAGAAGCTCTTAACATTACAGAGGCTGCCGAATTAGATGGCTGTTAACTGCAGCGCCCATGCATCCACCACCAAGGTAGAAGTGTACAATAATACACTCACCAACTACCAATTACGCCCCACTAAACCAGCGAACAATACAAATATGTTTTAGTGTTGTATCCTATTCTACATCAAGCAATTAAAACCCGCATTTCATGGCCTCAAATCAAGCATTTGACACGAATTAATATGCCCTATGTCGCTCCACACAGTGCCAGAACCAGATGGGCTATCAGAATCTAATCCAACCCAATGACAGCTCCCACGAACAAAAGCCATCCCCCACTCATAACGCAACCAACCTGCTCAAAACTCCAAACTAACCTTGCGTGGCGACATGCGGGAACCGCGCCTCCTAAAAGAATCTACTCCACAACGTGTAATCAGAAGAACGACAACAACCCACAGGTTCGCACCAATCTACAAATCCCGCAACCCTAAGGTTCCCCACGCTGCTAGCCTGCTATGGCGTTAAAAAACCCTAGCACGCGCTCATCCAAAACCCGATTCAAGCCACGCGACTGCCGGAGCTAAAACCGCCGCGGAAACGAGCAGATTCGTACGGAGCCACGCAGATCAGGGGGGTGCGGTGGCGTACCTTGCTGGTTGGCTCCACCTGGATCTCGAAGCTGGAGCCCTTGAGTGTTTTGATGGAGACCTTCATCCCGCCGCCGGCCTTGGCCGCTCCCTCGCGCAGCCTTGGGCGTCGAGCTCGAGGGTTCGGAGAAGAGTGTGGGCAAGGGGAAAGAGGAGAACAGGACGGGTGTCGGGGTGGCTGTGCATATGCAATACAGTATACAGCGGCGCTGTCCCGTACTTTTTGAAGTGGGGCCCTCTGGGTTGAAGCTATTTGTGCAAACGTCCTGAGATTCCTGTAGGATACCCATTTTGTTTCCTGTTCATTTCCCTACCCCATGAACGGATCGGATGGCCATCGGTTAGCGCCCTTGCCACTTCCCACACCCCACATCATTTTCTTTTAGAACGAATACAGATATAAATAGGGATATTGTAGAATTTCAATGCGGAGAAGATGTTACTCCAATACGGATGGGGATTAGATGTTTTCTCTATTGGAGTGGAAACGAATATAACAAAACAACAGATCTGTGTATTATAATGAGTCAAGTATAGAACGATAACGAGATAAATACAATGATATAATACACATTAGTTTCAGATTCAATCACCGAAAATATATTTGATCACTTTGTTAGCTTTTTAGGTTGGATAACTGGCATATCGAGGTAAAATTACTAAAATTGGCTAACATAATTTTATTTAGATATGGAAATGGATTCAGATATTTACCATATTTGTACTTGTATTTATAAAATGGATTCGGATATTTACCACATCCATTTCCATTTTCGTCCAAATTCAGATATTTCCACATCCATATTCAATTTCTCGAATACAAATGTTGGACAATTCGGATTATCCACTACCACTTTCCTTTTTTAGGGAAAAAATCGAATTGTCCATGTTTTTGTTCAGGATATTCTTGTTGTACCGTCGGAGTTTGACTTTTTCTTTATTTTGCGAGAAACCATGTTTTTCATTAGGATAAATGAATAGGAATCTTAGATTCATTTGAAATTCCTAAGAAATCATCCATTCCATAAACAATTTTGGAGGAAAACAAATATGAGGTCCTCAACTCATGTTTTCATCTCTTTTGTGTCTGTGATTGGTGTATTTTTTCCCTCCATGGCATCCAAATGATCATTTTGAGATATTCCATTGATGGGGTCGGCCTATCATGTCTAATTTCATTATGAACAAGCCATATGTGTCAGAATGGCATTTGGAGTACGAGCAAAGTATGTATCTAAAAACCAATCGCTCCTCGATCCTTTGGCCACAACATGTTGTCCTAGGAAATCCGTTGTGTTCTACGTTTACCATGTTCGGCAGTCGGCACCCCACCTGAAGTTGCAGTTCAACTTCGGTAAATCCTCATAGAGCCTGGCTCGTAGATAAAATACCCCCAATCAAGTAAGTTGGTATTGCCCAAGGCACAACTTTGATCATGACTTGTTTCCTCCTAGATGTTCGTAAGCTTGTTGTACATGTAACTCGCGAAAACAGTGTGTCATCGGCAAAGAGCATGTGCGAAATACCCGGAGAACGATGGCATGTGCGTGGAGGGAGCAAACTTCTACACCTTTACGGGGCAAGGCAGAAAGGCCATCTGACACAAAAAAAACAAGGATAACGGTAACAGGCCGCCTAGTCATAGACAAGATTGAATTTAACAACCAGCTAACCGAGGCCACACTAAAAAAAATCGAGGCCGCACAAGTTTTTTTTTTGACGGGAGGCCACACAAGTTGAGAGAAGCCCAACATTTGCGTCGTATCATACGCATTTGGACATGTCCAGCCTATAACACATAGAAGTTGTTACTTAGATTAGCATTGTGCTTAACGAAATGAAAGCATTCAAAGGCTATCAAATCACCGCTAGTAGTAGTTCTTCCCGGAAAAGTTAAGTTGCGGAGTTTTACTTTGGCCATTCTTCAAACACAGACTTGAGTCTTTCCAACGTGTTACTTCACAGATGATGATAGGTCGAAAACCTAAGAAATCTTAACAAGCTTGTGTTAGGCTCGTCTTCCTTAGAGCATCTCCACCGGCGCCCCCCAATGTGGCGGACACATGTCCGGCACCCCCAAAGAGGCCCCAATTGGGGGGTGTCGGACACGAATTTGGCTACTCCCGGTGGAGATGCTCTTAGGGTCTGTTTGTTTGGGTTGCGGCTGTTGAGAAGCAGCTGTAGCTGTTGAGCTGTGAGAAAGCAGCTGCTGGAAGCAGAGATTTGATGTTTGGCAAAAGTGCTATTGGCAGCTGTTGCTGTTGGTTTTATGGGTGAAATGTCTGGAATGTCTGAGTGCTGAATATGTTATACAAGGGCTAATTTGAAGCGGAATAGTGGTTTCTGTCTCATTTTATTCATAATTACAATGTTTAAGAGCTAAATTATCCCAGTTTATATTTTTTCTCTAATAATTGAAACACACATTTATCCATACATAAAGCATTGCATATATCCAAAAGACCATATAGCATCACATATACCCAAAAGACCATACGAGGTTGTCCAACAAATATATTACAAGGCTTGTCCATATGAACCCAAAAAAACTACGAGCTTGGCATATCTATAATATTACACGTCACCTCCTCTTGCAAAGAACAAAGCATTAGCTATGTTCTCTCGGGTGTTGTTCATGCTATATAGATGGTCAAAAACAGCACAAACAGCAATATATTTGATCAATAACAACACAAACAACAATATATATGGTCAAAAACTGCACAAACAGCAATATAGATGGTCAAAAACTGCACAAACAGCAATATAGATGGTCTAAACTGAACAAACAACAATATAGATGATCAAAAATAGCACAAACAACAATATAGATGATCAAAAACTGCACAAACAGCAATATAGATGATCAAAAACTCCACAAACAGCAATATATATGGTCATACATACAACCATCGATAAAAGAGACACTTCCATACATAAAGGGATATTCCAAGTCTTATGGATACATAACAAAGTAGTTAACTAACATGGTAGCATAGGATAAGATCTCAAAGTACATAATGAGATGGGCATAGATATGCAAATAAAGTAGCTCTAATTTCTCTTCCTATCCTCATATTGCATCTTCAACCAACGAAGCCGACCCTCCGTAGTTTTCATCGTATAGAAGAAAGCTCGATTTTCAAGTTTGGCAAATAGTTTTGTTGCTATGTAATGCTCACCACTACCCTCAAGTGCTCCACATTCCACAACTTCTTTCATTATGGCTTCAGTGTCTTGAACGACTTGAGTTGAAGATGATACTCCTTGATCTTCATTAATGCAATGGTCAACCCAACGCTTGAAGTCTTGTTGCATGGGATTCTTCTTTTTTTCCCCGGGCTACATGCAATCCTAGCAGCCCCACGCTTTCTATTCACACTAGGAGGTGTTGGCGCCGAGCCTTCATCACCGACAAGATCAACCAAATCAGCGGGCACTTCTTTTGGCACTCCCGGCATGACCGCCGATGTCCAATCAACATGGGCATCCTCAGACATGATGAAAGTGCATTTGCCCTCATGTGTGGTTTTGGTAATTAATGACAATCTCTATGGACTAATGCTTGCATTGAGCTATCCTTTATCCTTGTAGGGCTTGTCCATTGGCAATGCTTGAACACCATGTGTTGGTATCAAGATTGAAAGAAGAAGATAAAGTGATGACCAAGGTGATATTCAAGGTGTGATCCACACAAATGGTCATCTAGAGTTGAGCTTATTGCAAGTGTGTCTTGGAAAAGAAGATTGAGTGAACTTTCATGTTTATCTCCAAGTCATCATATATATTAAGAGAAGAAGATGAAGTGCAAGCTCAAGAGAAGCATCTCAAAGAAATCCTATGCTTGAAGCTTGTCACCCATTTGGAGATATTGGTCAAGTGAAGATGTGCCTTATATAGGATCTCCCATATTGGTGTATGGGGGAGCGATATGTGAGTCTTCACCAAGCAAAGCGCAATCAAGAAAGGTGGTCCACTTGAAGAGATCAAGATCGTCATCATCTAGCTCAAGTAGAATGCGCAAGGCAAAGGTATGATCTTGATATATTTTACCTGTCTCATGGTGTTAGTGGGTGACCGGGTTATAGGATAGACGGCGTACTATCAAGAGGAGCTCTCAAGTGAGTAACTTGATCGCATCTTTGTGGAGAGCTCAAACCTTTGCATACTTGGCATATCATCTTTCTTGGTTCTTATTTGGCTTTTATCTATGTGAGAATTTAGAGCTTGTGTTCATCTCCATACCAAGCTCTAGTTCATCCAAAACGGATTTCATATGCATATCTTGTTGCGTTTTTTATGTTGGAGGTTTTACCGGTTTGTCTTTTCTAAGAGAGGTCAAACTCTCTCCTTGTGGCTTCCTCCTCACATGATGGACTATGATGTTTCTCTGCATGATCTTGAAGAGATCTTCGTTGCGATTCCAACAAGCCCAAGATCATCGAAAACAAAGTCTGGATGAAAAAGATATTGTAGTTTTTGTTTTGCTGTTTCTGTCAGTTTTCAGCAAACCGGATATTCCGGTTTTGTTCTGCACCGGAATATCCGGCCGCCCCCAGTTTGTCCAGAAAATCCGCTAAGGACTCCACGGCGTGAGCCTCTGTACTCAGCCAGATTTTTGGGCGGGGTATTTGGGTCAGAGACCGGATATTCCAGTCTAAGTGTGACTGCAACGGCTATTTTTGTGGGAGGGGCTATAAATACCCTACCCCTTCTTCAACCTTGAGCTACTCATTTTTCTCTCTCTCCTACCATTGTTGACCTTGGAAAGCTTGCTCCTCTCTCAATTCCTCCCAAGATTCTTGCATATCTTTGAGGGAAAAGTGAGAGGAGATCTAGATCTACATTTCTACCAATCCATCTCTCCTCTAAGTGAGGGGAACCCTTTTTATCCAGATCTTGGAGTTCCATTTGTTGAGTTCTTCTTTGTTCTTCCTCTCTTCTCCCCCCATAAGCATTAGTTGTTTTTGGTGGGATTTGAGAGTGAAGGATTTGAGCACTTGTGCTCTTGCCATTGCATTTGGTGCATCGGTTTGTGCTCTCCACGAGGATTCATGGAAGTTAAAGTTTGTGAGCTTGTTACTCTTGGGTCTTTGGACCCTAGACGCCATTGTGGTGATTGAGACCTTTTGTGGTCACTTGGGAGTGATGTCTACGCACGCTTCTATTCTTGTAGACAGTGTTGGGCCTCCAAGTGCAGAGGTTTGTAGAACAGCAGCAAGTTTCCCTCAAGTGAATCACCCAAGGTTTATCGAACTCAGGGAGATAGAGGTCAAAGATATCCCTCTCAAGCAACCCTGCAATTAAGATACAAGAAGTCTCTTGTGTCCCCAACACACCTAATACACTTGTCAGGCGTATAGGTGCACTAGTTCGGCGAAGAGATATTAAAATACAAGTGATATGGATGATTATAAGTGGTAATTGCAATCTGAAATAAAAATGGCAGCAAGCAAACATGTAGCAGAACTGGTTATAAACGGTATTTCAATGCTTAGAAACAAGGCCTAGGGATCATACTTTCACTAGTGGTAACTCTCAACAATAATAATATAATTGAATACATAGATATTTCCTCTTCACTATGCTACTCTGAGTTATTCTCTCGTTGGATAACGAACACCAATCCACCGCGTAGGGCTATAAAAGCACAACTTAAAGTCGCATTCCCATGTCTAGTTAACCCCACACTGTCAACTTGAGCGCCCTAGAAGGTACTAGACAAACACCGCAATTTCATAGAGACATCCAACGCAAATAATAACTCATGATAAGTATTCCTGTTATGTTTAGCCTAAGAGCCACACACGGGGCGCACACTGTCAACTTCGCACCGTGGGACAAAGGTGACTCCGGAGATTATATTAATAAAACCACTTGAGTAGCATATAAGATAATGAAGAGTACATCTATGGATCCAACTAGATTACAAAGCTCATGATCACATAAAGATCACACCATGGGAGAGAGAGATAAACCACATAGCTACCGGTACGAGCCCTCAGCCCCGAGGGAGAACTACTCCCTCCTCATCATGGGAGGCAGCAACGACGATGAAGATGGTGGTGGAGTCGATGAAGATGGCTCCGGGGGCAATTCCCCGTCCCGGCAAGGTGCCGAAACAGAGACTTCTGTCCCCCAAATTAGAGTTTCGTGGCGGCGGAGCACGGAGATGTATTCGGGAGTTTCGTCAATTGTGTTAGGGTTTACTCCGCGGGAGCTATTTATGGTCCAAAGGGCAGCTTCAGAAGGTTCCCGAGGCCACCACACGTGGCCTCGGCGCGGCCAGATTTAAATCTGGGCCAGCCGACTTGTCGGGCCTCTCCAGGCTGCATACGAACTCTGATGGAGATGAACCTTTTGTATAAAACGTGCGGCGGAAAATTCCGAACAACTTTCGCGACTAGACTTTCTCTATTTGACGTCGTCTTCAGGCCCGAACGTGACGATCTTTCAAAATAGTTTTCAGACAGATTTCTGGAAAGTCCCAAATTGACTCCAACAAGGTTTCCTTTGCCCAATTTTGATAATTTCTACACATCAAAGTGTAAAACAAGAACATTGTGCACTTTGGTAACTATTAGTAGGTTAGTCCAATAAATGTCATAATATGATATAAAGTGCATATAAAACATGTGACAATTGATATAAAACATGCATGGAACATCAAAAATTATAGATACGTTTGAGACGTATCAGCATCCCCAAGCTTAGTTCCTACTCGTCCTCGAGTAGGTAAACGATAAAACAAAATAATTTTTGAGGTGACATGCTACTATCATAATCTTGATCATATAATATTGCAAGGCACATGTAAATGAATGAAGTGATCCAAGTCAATGGTCTATAATTTGCTACCAAATAGATAATGAGTAAACAATGAATCACACAAGCTAAACGTTTTCATGAATAGTACTTTCGAGACAAGCATCAAACAGTTTTGCATAAGTGTTAACTCATAAAGCAATAGTTTCTAATAAAAGGTATTTAATCAACACAAAGGAAGAATTAGTTTCAGCATTTGCTTCAACTTTCAACATATTTATCTCATGGATATTGTCAACACAAAGTAGTATAACAAGTCCAATACATTGCATATAACGCATGTTGTAACAAAGTTGACACTAGTGTTTGCTTGTGGAAGACAGAAAGAATAGGAAAACTGACTCAACATAAAAGTAAAAGAAAGGCCCTTCGCAGAGGGAAGCAGGGATTAAGTCATGTGCTAGAGCTTTTAGGTTTTTGAAAGCATATAGAGATTGCATAAAATATTTGATACTCCTCCCAACCTTGCTAACACAAGCCATGGCTAACCGAATCCTCGGGTGCCTTCCATCAATCACATACCATGGAGGAGTATCTATTTTTGAGAGGTGTTTGTTAATTGTCAACGAATGGTAGCGGGTGAGAACAGTATTCTACCTGTCAAACGGACTTTTAAGAGCGGCTCCCATGAAGGACGTTATTTCTACCAGCAAGGCAGATCATCCCTCTTTCTCTTTGGTTTACACACATTCAGGTATTTCACTGTTTGTCATTGCTTACTGATGAATCAGGGCAAAAGTGTGAAGAGAATTAATTGGTTAAAGTTGTAATTAATTGGGACTGGGCACCCCGTTGCCAGCTCTTTTTGCAAAATTATTGGATAAGCGGATGTATATGCCACTAGTCCAGGTGTAAAAGTCCATTCAACAAATAGAATAAAGAATAACCACACTAATTCCTCATGAGCTAGTAAACATTGACACAAAAAGGGAATAATAACATTTTGAATAATTTAAAGGTAGCACATGAAAAATTTACTTGGAGTGGCAAGGAAATACCACATATAGGTAGTTATGGTGGACACAAATGGCATGGATTTTGGCTCAAGGATTTGGATGCACGAGAAGCATTCCCTCTCAGTACAGAGTTTAGGCTAGCAAGGTTATGTAAGCAAACAAGAATATCAACCCGTACACCAAGTTTTATATGACAAACATATTGCAAACGTTATAAGACTTCATACCGTCTTCCTTGTTAACCAAACCCTGTTATTAGAAAATATCTAGACCTTAGAGATACCACCGATGCAAACCAAATTTTCAACAAGCTTTACGGTAGTTCTTCACTAATAGGCTTAACTCATGTGATGCACAATTTAATCATGATCTACTTGTTAACTCAAAAAATTGACAAGCATCAAGTTATCCAAATTAGTGATCTACAAGATTAAGCAAGTTTTTCCTTATACCAATTACCACATGCAACATTTTCTGAACCAACCAAACACCAATCAATTTATTTCATCAACTCTCCAAACAAATATAAGTGAAGCAAGAGAGTACTTTCTACAAAAGAAAGCTAATAGCTCTGACAAGAGATACATGAAAACAAGAGCTAAAAGCTGAACAGCGCGATATGAATACTCAACAATATAAGTGAAGAATAGAGTATTCTCATGAAAAAGCGGAGCGTGTCTCTCTCCCAATCAAGAATGCTGTGTCAAGCTTTATTGAAAATAAAAGTGCAATACTGAAAATAAAAGCACACAGACGCTCCAAGAAAAGCACATATGATGTGAAAGAATTAAAATATAGTTTCACTAGAGATGACCTGATAATTTTGCCGATGAAGAAGGGGATGCCTTGGGCATCCCCAAGCTTAGACGCTTGAGTCTTCTTGAAATATGCTGGGGAGATCCATGGGAGCCTCCCCAAGCTTAAGCTCTTCACTCTTCTCCATCCTATTATATCATCCTTCTCTCTTGACCCTTGAAAACTTCCGTCACACCAAACTCAAAGTAAATCTCATTAGAGGGTTAGTGCATAATCAAAAACTCACATGTTCTATAAAGACGCAATATGACTTGTTACTTTAAACATTAGCTACAGCCACTGATGTTATGTGAAGCTCTTCCACCCAAAAAAGAATTTCACTCAACACTAGTAAAAGAGAGAATGCAAAATAAAAAGGCATAATCTGTCTAAAACAGAACAGTCCGCAAAGACGAATTTTTTCAAGGCACTTACGACGCTCAGATCGAAAAACTCTAGACTAATGAAAGATTCAGACATTCATAAAGATTACGCACAAAAATTTTCAGATTTAATTAACAATTGGTGATTTTAGGAATTTCGTACAGTGAACAGCAAAAATCTGTTTCTGCGCAGCAATCAAAATTAAGCATCATCTTAACATTAGAGGCTACTCTTGGCACAACAATGCGAGAAAATAAAGATACAAAGGAGTTGCTACAGAAGTAAACAAGCCCTTGACTCAAATAAAGAAAAATTGCAGAAATAAAAACAATGGGTTGTCTCCCACAAGCGCTTTTCTTTAAAGCCTTTTAGCTAGGCATGATAATTTTGATGATGCTCTCATATGTATAAGAGGTGAATATGAAAGAGCATCAAGAAGCAAATATCAAACACATTTAAGTCTAACCCACTTCCTATGCAAAGGAATCTTGTAAGAAAATAAATCAATAAAGCACAAAGTGACTAGCATAGGAAGGCAAAACAAGTGCAACTTCAAAACTTTCAACATAAAGAGAGGAGACTTAATATTATTGTGATGTATGAATCCATGTCTCCCTCTCTCATAAGGACCAGTAGGTCTTAAAGTACCCAGCAAATAAAAGCAAATCAAGAGAAAGCTCAAAACCTTCATCATAAAGAGAAGAAATTTAGTAACATGAAGATTTCTATAACCATACTTTCCTCTCTCAAAATAATTTTCAGTGGCATCATGAATAAACTCAACAATATAGCTATCACATAAAGCATTCTTATCATGATCCACATGCATAAAAGTATCATTACTCTCCACATAAGCATAAACAGTTTCATTAGTAATAGTGGGAGTAAAAGTATCACATCCATCATTGTAATCATCATAAATTGGAGGCATAGAATAATCATAATGAATTTTATCCTCAATAGTAGATGGACTGAAAATATCATATTCATCATTGTAAACATCATATATAGGAGGCATATCATAATCAACATAAACTATATCCTCAATAGTAGGTGGAGTGAAAATATCACAATCATTATAAACATCATATATTGGAGGCAAAGTATCATCAAAGCAAATTTTCTCCTCCAAAACCGGGGAACTAAAAAGATCATTTTCATCAAAACCGACCTCCCCAAGCTTAAGCTTCCATAGCATTAGCAATAATGGTGTTCAAAGAATTTATAGTAATAACATTGCTACCATCATGCAAATAATTTTCCATAGGTTTTTTAATTTTCTCTTCAAAAGCATCATGTCCTAATTCAAGATAAATTTCATAAAGCTCTCTAATTTTTTTGTTGTTTTCCATTAAGCCTAACTAGTGAAATAAAAACAAGAAACAAAAAGATATAATTGCAGAATCTAAAGGAAATACCTTCGAGCACTCACACGTCAGCAACAGTGCTAGAAAATAGCTAAGTAGCTGGAGGATGTGAGTACCTTTTACCTTACCTCCCCGGCAACGGCGCCAGAAAATAGCTTGATGTCTACGCACGCTTCTATTCTTGTAGACAGTGTTGGGCCTCCAAGTGCAGAGGTTTGTAGAACAGCAGCAAGTTTCCCTCAAGTGAATCACCCAAGGTTTATCGAACTCAGGGAGGTAGAGGTCAAAGATATCCCTCTCAAGCAACCCTGCAATTAAGATACAAGAAGTCTCTTGTGTCCCCAACACACCCAATACACTTGTCAGGTGTATAGGTGCACTAGTTCGGCGAAGAGATATTAAAATACAAGTGATATGGATGATTATAAGTGGTAATTGCAATCTGAAATAAAAATGGCAGCAAGCAAACATGTAGCAGAACTGGTTGTAAACGGTGTTTCAATGCTTAGAAACAAGGCCTAGGGATCATACTTTCACTAGTGGACACTCTCAACAATAATAATATAATTGAATACATAGATATTTCCTCTTCACTATGCTACTCTGAGTTATTCTCTCGTTGGATAACGAACACCAATCCACCGCGTAGGGCTATAAAAGCACACCTTAAAGTCGCATTCCCATGTCTAGTTAACCCCACACTGTCAACTTGAGCGCCCTAGAAGGTACTAGACAAACACCGCAATTTCATAGAGACATCCAACGCAAATAATAACTCATGATAAGTATTCCTGTTATCTTTAGCCTAAGAGCCACACACGGGGCGCACACTGTCAACTTCGCACCGTGGGACAAAGGTGACTCCGGAGATTATATTAATAAAACCACTTGAGTAGCATATAAGATAATGAAGAGTACATCTATGGATTCAACTAGATTACAAAGCTCATGATCACATAAAGATCACACCATGGGAGAGAGAGATAAACCACATAGCTACCGGTAGAGCCCTCAGCCCGAGGGAGAACTACTCCCTCCTCATCATGGGAGGCAGCAACGACGATGAAGATGGCGGTGGAGTCGATGAGATGGCTCCGGGGGCAATTCCCCGTCCCGGCAAGGTGCCGAAACAGAGACTTCTGTCCCCCGAATTAGGGTTTCATGGCGGCGGAGCACGGAGATGTATTCGGGAGTTTCGTCAATTGTGTTAGGATTTACTCCGCGGGGCTATTTATGGTCCAAAGGGCAGCTTCAGAAGGTTCCCGGGGCCACCACACGTGGCCTCGGCGCGGCCAGATTTAAATCTGGGCCAGCCGACTTGTCGGGCCTCTCCAGGCCGCATACGAACTCCGATGGAGATGAACCTTTTGTATAAAACGTGCGGCGGAAAATTCCGAACAACTTTCGCGACTAGACTTTCTCTATTTGACGTCGTCTTCAGGCCCGAACGGGACGATCTTTGAAAATAGTTTTCAGACAGATTTCTGGAAAGTCCCAAATTGACTCCAACAAGGTTTCCTTTGCCCAATTTTGATAATTTCTACACATCAAAGTGTAAAACAAGAACATTGTGCACTTTGGAAACTATTAGTAGGTTAGTCCAATAAATGTCATAATATGATATAAAGTGCATATAAAACATGTAACAATTGATATAAAACATGCATGGAACATCAAAAATTATAGATACGTTTGAGACGTATCAGGGAGCTCCCAATCCTTTTGTGGGTTGTGCCTCAAGATTGATGTAAAGGCTCCGGATTCCACCTTGAAGGATTCCGATAGTGGAAGGTGAACCGAGCTTTTGGGCAAGATTCATCGGAGAATAGGGTGAGGCCATTTGTGGCGTTTGAGTTTGAAACTCACACCCCTCCAACGAGATGTACTCCCCTAAAAAGGAGGAACTCTGGAATACATCATCGTCTCCGCGTGCCTCGGTTATTTCTATACGCGAGCTCTTTACTTATGCACCTTACATTGTGATAGCCTTCGTGCTTGAAGTATTATATCTTGCTATCACCTTGTTTCTTGTCTTGCTTAGCATAAGTTGTTGGTGCACATAGGTGAGCCTAGTTTATTTAGGTTGTTGGCTTGTTAATTTAAACACCTAGTTTTATTCCGCAATTATCAAGCCTAATCCGAAAAGTTTTAAATCTCATATTCACCCCCCTCTAGGTGACATCCTTGTCCTTTCAATTGGTATCAGAGCCTGGGCTCTCTTTTTGGGCTTTATCGCCTAGAGAGTAAAGATGTCGTTTAGAGAATTAATGCACGATCCCACTTTCATATTTGATGGCACAAATTATGATGTTTGAAAAATTCGCATGCTTAATCTTTTTAGGGACATGGGTCCAAATTATATTAAGAGGATTATAGATGTGGATTTTTCTCCTCCAAAGGATTCCCAAGAATTATCTTTAGAGGATGAGGAAAACTCTCATCTCGATACTCAAGTATCTAATGGTCTTATCTATGTTTTGAGCGATGTAGTTCTTGAGTCAATCATGCCTTGGCGTAGTGCTCATGAGCTTTGGACCAAGCTTCAAGATAAATATGAAGTGTCCAACATTATTGAGAATGATTGTGCTCCCTCCACCTCCGGCCGTGATGAGTTCACATATTCTTCCACTTCACCAACATGTGATTTTTCACAAGGTAATGATATGGTGAGTGGTGATAGAAATTGCATTGTTGATGGTGAATCCACCATTAACTATACTTCATCTCTATCTCATTGCAATGTTCTATCTTTGGACTTAAACACTTCTAGCACTTCAAATGTCTTACATACTAGTGTTGATAGTCCTCGCATATCATGCAATGTTTGCTTAACTAAATCTCTTGATGATATGCTCCCTATGTCTTGTTGTCATGAAAATAATGCTTCCATATCCTCTATTACTTGTTTGACTAACAATGTAGAGGAAACCCAACATTTGTTGGAACAAGACACGAACCTCAATGGTGCTTCAAGCAATTCTTCATCATCATTGTCTGTTACTCACTTTTGTCTCATGGCTAGGGATTCAAAGGTATCTCCACCTTTGGAACCCTCTACAACTTGTGATGATGAGGATGAGGATTATTATGGTTTAAAATATAATGATGCCGACTCCTTAAAAGAGAAGGGTGAGATGGTATTTTGTGCTCTCCCTCAAGGTAGTAAAGCTATCTCCCCTTTATGTGAAATTTTGACTTATGCTATTAAGAGTTGTAAAGTCATTGAAGAAAAGGAGAGACTTGAAAGAGAATATGCTAATGAAATTGCTTCTTTCACCGCCACTCTTGAGGAAGAGCAAGAGCTTCGAGTGTCTCTTGAGGAGAAACTTGAATCTCTTGATGAAACAAATGATCTTATTATTGCTAAAATCATTAAGGAAAGAGATCATGCTATTGCTAAATATAAAGTGCTTAAAAAGGAAAAAAGTTGAATTTAGTGTTGGCAATGCAAAACTAATTGAGGACATAGAGAGACTTGACAAAGCTCACAAGGATTTAGAAAGTGAACACTCTCTCCTTATCAAGTCTCATGATCAACTCCAAACTCAACTATCTAAGAATGATGAGCTTGCCAAGTTGCCTTCTTCCTTGTCTAATATTGATGATGCTTGTGCTACTAATTCCATTTCTCGTGAAGCATCATTTTGAAGGAGAATGTTGAGCTAAGGGCTCAACTTGAGTTGCTAACTAGCAAGTATGGGAAATTGGAAGAAAGTCATGAAAAGCTCTCTAGCTCTAATGAGGATCTTCTAGCATCCCATGCTAAGTTAAAGTTAGCTCATGAGGCTATCACTACAAAGGTAACATCTTGTGAGCCTCATGTGGACAATGGCACAACTTCTACTAAATGTTATATGCCATGTGCTAGTCCTAGTGATTCATCCTCTCATACCATTGCTAAATCTTGTGATGAATTACTTTCATTGCCTTGTTGCTCTAACAATGAAGCCCTACTTCCTCTAGTATTTGTGTTGATACTAACCATGTAGAGGAATTAAAAGAGCTCAAGGCCCAAGTCACTTCTTTGAAGAAAGACTTGGAAAAGCGTCATGTTGGGAAGTCCACACTTGACAATATGTTGAGTGTTCAAAGACGCCCCAATGACAAGAGTGGACTTGGATTCAACTCCAATATCAAGATCCAAGTATAACAAGAAGAAAAAGGGCCAAGAACAAGTTAAAGATTCGGCCAAGATTGTTTGCTTCAAGTGCAAAGTTGAAGGGCACCATGTTAGATCTTGCCCTTTGAAGAAGAAGTCTCTTAGTGAGAAGCAACAAGGGAAGAGCCTCAAGCTCAAACTCAAGTTCCTCAAGTTGAAGAACGGCCACCTCCCAAGAAGAATCAAGCTACCCCTCCTCAAGTCGAATTCCAACTAAGAAGAAAGGAGGAAGCCAATGTTGCTACATATGCCGTGAGAAGGGCCACTTTGCTTCTTCATGCACTAATGGTACCTTATCCAACCCCATTATAATTGATGATGTTTATTCTCTTCGGAAGGATAAGGTTGGCAATGTGTTTGCCAAATATGTTGGTACTCAAAGTGGTGTCAAGAAAAGCACCATTTGGGTTGCCAAGCCTATTGTGACTAACCTCTTAGGACCCAACTTGGTTGGGGACCAACAAGCTAAAACTTGATCAATAGGTGTTGTTGGAGGGCATTGGAGACTTGGCTACATCATGAAGAATTAAGGGATCTTCATCAATTATATTCTCTCAAGCCAAGTCATTTGGATTATATTGTTCTATCTCATATCCAATGTTCCTCCTTGCGGTAACTTTATTTAAATCATATATACATTGAAAGTTGCTTGCACCCTTGCATGTGTTAGGTTTTGTACCTTGCTAGTGTTTGTATGTGTTGTGCTCTCTACTTACTTATCTTGAGTAATCAAGTATGTGTATGTTGGTTTGCACACCATTTACTTGTGTTGAGCCTTATTGCTTTTATTTGATATCTTATCTTGTTGGCTCTTTTTTGAGAGATTAATGGACTATCCATTTTGGGGAGTGATATGCTTCGTGCACTTCACAATCCTAAAAATGTGATACATGAGGAATACCACTTAGTGTGATATATCAATATTATCTACTCTCTATGTGGTATGTCATTCTCATGAGAAATTCAAATTCTATAATGTCCATTAATTATCTCTAGTTGGTTTTGTTTGCCTCTTGTTAAGAAAATTGGATTATCACATTATGGGGGAGTAATAAGCTTTGTGCATATTACAAGCCTAGAAAATGTGAACATGTGAGGATTGCCACCTAGAATTGATATTTTAATAATCTTATTCCTATGTGGCATGTTTCTCAAACAAGTTCCATATTTGCTAAAATTTTTTTGTCTCTCATTCTTTGGATCTTGTTTGTGATGGACGTTCTTGGTACGGCTTTCCCCAAATATGTTCGCATATATCTTTTTGGGAAACCGATTGCTTCAAGCTACTCTTTGTAGCGCTTTGCATGATCGCGTGAATATTGAAGCTATCAAGAATATCTATCTATCTAAGCATGGCTTTAATTCTTATCCTTTGCCATATGCTTATTTGTTGTGAAGTTGGTCTTGAATATCATTCCTATACCACCGAGAAATATCTCATACACTCCTTGTCCATGACAAGTGTTACTCATAATTGTGGTGGAATTTGTAGACCATCTTCATTTTGGCTCTTGCTTTGAATTGCCTATTTTATTGCCAAGGTTTTGGTTTGATCTAACTCCTTTTGTCTTCCTTGCATCTTTTGGATCCTTGTTGCTCTACTCAAAATTTGTTTTGTGCTTTCTTAGTTAGGAAAAGCAATGATCCCATTCTTGTGCATTTACATTCAAAGTCATACTTCTAGATAATGCACTATTCTTGGGAAGCTATCCTACTTTGAGTAGAACTCATTCTTTAAATTTATTGTATCTTATTGCTTTCCTTGTGTTTGAATAATATATATGAGAGTGATGATCCCATTTGTGTGCATTTTGTATTCAAATGCAAGATCATAAATAATGCACAAATCTTGGGGGAGCAATCCTATATGCTTTTGAACATTAGTTGTCTTCAATTGGTATTTGATCCCGATGACGTGCTCTTTGGAAGACAAACATTTTTCGTCTTGGTACTTTGTGCCATCATGAAAAGTGTAGAGGGTTTGGTTTATTCCTTGATCTTATTTTTATTTGGTATCTTTTCAATTTGGTATCTTCAATCATGTGTTGATTTGGGTCTTTGATATAATTTGGACAATTCTTTTTCTTGTCACACTTGTGTGGCTTTTTGGTTTAATTGGTGTTTTTTCCAAATTGTATCTTGTTTGGTTCTTGAAAGTCTTGTGCATGCATATTTACTATATGTATATCTTATGGCATGCTTACTTTCGTTGATCCAATATAGATAAACTCCATCAAATCCTAAATGGCTAAGATGTGCATGAAATTCAATTTCATATCAATATGCACATATTTATGTGGAGTTTGTCCTATGTATTGTAGTTGCTCTAACTACTTTGGCCCAATAAGTTTGGGTACCATGTTGTACTTGAATTTGTTTTAGGTACATTGGAGATGCATTGGAAGCTTGTCTCATTTACAAGGTGTTATCACCATGTGCTTATTGGAGCCAAGCTCGGATGATCGTGAACTCTTATCTTCTACATCACCAATGCTATCTCGGTAACAAGTATCTACCTCATGCATATATTTCTAGCTTTCAACCTTGTGTAGGTTGTATCATGGCATGAATCTCTTTAGTTGCAATTGATTGGTTCTTGCAAAGCCCTTTCAAAACATCTTTATTGCAAATGTGAGCAAACCGAGATGATTACATATCGAGGGGAATATATATAATCATTTTATGATTCACCAATCCCAAATATGTTAATCTAGCAATTCTACTCAAAGTCTCTCATGTACAATATTGATGAATTTCAAAAATCATTTGCCTTTTGTGATACTTGTTATCTTTCTCGGAGCATCCCACTATCTCTTATTACTTTGTGGATATCTTTGATGCTATGATGAGTTGTGTTGGAAGTTCAACTATATCCATTAAGATAAAATTAAGCTTTGTGCTATGCTTTTAAGCAAAGATCTTATTGGTATTTTTATGACTTCCTCTTGGATATCATATTCTTTACCGTTGTACCTATTTTGTGTGTGCATGTTTATTTGTGGACTTATATCTTTATGATTGGTGTATACCTAGAAACTTATACACATGAGAATAGTTACATCTTTATTTGGTATTCCATTTCTTTAGTGACCACCTCTTATTGTTTTTGATTCTTTGGTGGTTTCTAAAAGGCACAAGCTTTGCTTTTCATTTGATATCCCTTTTTGCATCTTAATAAGCTTGTGGACCTATTGGCTACATCTTCTTTATATTGTGTTTATGGGAAAGACATGATATGCACTATGTGCCACTTATATTGAACGACTATGTTGATGCTACGCTCATCTTTGCATTAGTCTCCTAAAATGTCTCTCCTTATCACACCCATCTCTTTTCGGTTGAGCAAGTCTTTATTTGTCGCTCCTTGTTCTTGATGCTCAACATTGGTTTGTTGCAAGTTGTTTTGTTTCTTTCCTATCTATGCTCTCTTGCACTGGTTTGTGTTCAAAATTATTTAGGAGGGAGTGAGGATTCCATGTTGTGCACACCATATTGAAATGCAAATCCTACATTGTGCACGTACCTTGGGGAGCTCTCTCTTGATGTTTCCTGCTCTTTTACAGTACAGCTGTAGTATCTGAACTCACGCACAACTCACACCACACACACTCAACACCACACGCACGCCACCTGTGCGCAAGCTAGACCTAACCAGACTATACTAAGCTTCTGGGCCCCGTGAGCCTAGACCTACTGGGAAACCCCTGCGGTGGTGGGCACACCACAATACCTCTGACTTAACCACGGTGGAATCGGCCCAGAAGCAGGAACTGGGGCAGACTGATTAGGGCTCAGTCCCCCGAAAGCCCTCCACAAATTTGCTACAACGCGGACACTGTTCACGTGAACAGTGCCGTGATGGACACTGTTCACGTGAACAGTGCCGCGCAGGTGAGACACTCGGGAAATTCGACTCCGGGGAATCGAACTCGCGAGCGGGCGGCCAGCCACCGCTGGACTAGCCAACGCGCTACGCGCGCTCCTCGCTCTCTCTTGATGTTTAGAACACTTGGTTGATCTTATCATAATATCTTCTTATGTCCAATTGGTTTTTCGGATCCTTTGATTGCTTACCTCTTTTGTTGAGGTATCTTTCCCTTTGCTATTTTGTTGCAATCTTTGGATTCTCAATACAGTTTGATTTCCTCCTATTTTTGATCAATGGAAATGTCCATTTGATTCTACTCATTTTATGAGAAAAGCTAAACTCGTGGAGTAACTCTCACTATGTTGGCCTTCGAAGCTTTTTGCCCATTTCGGCAATTGTTGCCAATGGGGGAGAAATTTTGGAGGGTTTATGGCATTTGGCTTTATACTTTGATTGGTTCTTAAGTATTTGCCTTTCTTGTCTTTGCATTCGTTGCTTGGTTTTATATATAGTGGAAACTCCACCACCGGTAATGGTTGACAATATATGCAATGAATTCATGTTCATACACACGTGCATAGATTGTGGGGGAGTTTGCTCTATATATGTTGTTGGACTAACATCACATACTTTTGTTGTATTTAATGTTAGTCCAACCGCTCCTTGTTCGTTAATTTCCATATTATAAGCTCTCTCAAAAGAGATTGTCATCAATTACCAAAATGGGGGAGATTGAAAGTGCATTTGCCCTCATGTGTGATTTTGGTAATTAATGACAATCTCTATGGACTAATGCTTGCATTGAGCTATCCTTTATCCTTGTAGGGCTTGTCCATTGGCAATGCTTGAACACCATGTGTTGGTATCAAGATTGAAAGAAGAAGATAAAGTGATGACCAAGGTGATATTCAAGGTGTGATCCACACAAATGGTCATCTAGAGTTGAGTTTATTGCAAGTGTGGCTTAGTTTATCTCCAAGTCATCATATATATTAAGAGAAGAAGATGAAGTGCAAGTTCAAGAGAAGCATCTCGAAGAAATCCTATGCTTGAAGCTTGTCACTCATTTGGAGATATTGGTCAAGTGAAGATGTGCATTATAGAGGCTCTCCCATATTGGTGTATGGGGGAGCGATATGTGAGTCTTCACCAAGCAAAGCGCAATCAAGAAAGGTGGTCCACTTGAAGAGATCAAGATCGTCATCATCTAGCTCAAGTGGAATGTGCAAGTGATAATCCCCAAGATCAAGGAATCACTGTAGCACAATTCGATAAGTATTTGAGTGTCGAACCCACGAGGAGCTGAAGGTAAACTATCTATTCTCTAAAGCCCTATAACCCTCTTATATGGCCGTTTGTGCAAAGCAATAAGTTTAAATATGAAAGGAACTAACTAATGAAAGCAAGTGACGTGGAATGGGTTTATCTAGTAACAAGTTTCTCAATCAAGTTTCAAACGCAAGTTTCTTAGAGCAAGTTTTTCAAAGTAGCAAGTAGCAAATATCTCAAGGGAGCAAATGTTCTAGCAATTGTAATTTCATTCGTGTGGTTGTCACAATTAGTGAAGTACATGTTTCAGTCTTAATTGTTTCTTCTAGGAAGGAGCCATAAATAGGTGTAGCCAAGTAAATGAACTAAAACCCCTTATGATGGATCTCATGGCCAAGTAAATGAGCACACAAGAATTATTAAGACATAAAAGTCCCACCATAGCCTTAAGTTCTAAGGTCCCCTTTATATATCCCCCAATAAAGTAACTTCATGACTCGGTCTCAGATTTACATGTCCTCCCAAGTCTCTCTCACTCCATTACATTACCGGTGATCACCTTACATGCATTCCCCAACATATGTGTGCACTCATATATTGTACATAAAGACAATCATAAAAGATAAAAAAACTTGTATGCAACCAATCAACGAACTATTTCACTATTGCCATGAACAAATCACTTCTCAAACATAGATGGGGAGACACAATAGATCAAGGGAATAGTATATTGCATCATATATCATGTTTGCCAAGTGTTTACAGTGGAGAGATGGAGATGATCTTGCTGTAGATGTTGATGATGAACACGCCGGAGGGGGTGGAGCCCTCTAGAGTTGATTCCGGCGGCGTTTCCCCCCTCCGATCTTCTCCGGCGGCAGCCTTCTGACTCTCTGTTTCGTGGTTTTGTGTTTCTCTGCCGCCTCTTTGTGAAACTCCTCGGGGGACTATTTTTATAGTCGGTTTTAAGTCAAGACGAAGCCACAGAGACGAAAACGGACGGCATCGGAGCCACGAGGCCCAGGATGGGGGGTCCCACGCGGCCAAGGAATCTGGCCGCGCGGGCCCACCTATCTTAGCCCTCGGGTCTCCGTTTGTTCGCTTCCTTCGTTCCTACGCTTTGTTCCTTCCAAAAACTGATGCCCGTAAAATATTAGGTCATTTGGACGTCGTTTGGGTCCCTGAAACATCAAAATATAGAAAATAGGGTTTTCTGCCAGTGCAGGGTTAATTCCAAATAAATGGGGAAACTGTGAATTATCCCCAAAAATCATTATAAAACATAAATATAACCCATATATGATGCAAATAAGTTGGAATATCAAGTAATAAAATGTAAAGTTCATGTATGCATTTTACATGCATCAACAAGGCAAAGGTATGATCTTGATAGGGTTTCTATTTTACCGGTCTCATGGTGTTAGTGGGAGACCGGGTTATAGGATAGAGAGCGTACTATCAAGAGGGGCTCTCAAGTGAGTAACTTGATCGCATCTTTGTGGAGAGTTCAAACCTTTGCATACTTGGTGAAAGTGCATGTGTTGCCCCATGTGTGGTTTTGGTAATTAATGACAATCCTTATGGACTAATGTTTGCTTTGAGATATTTTTGTAGATCTTGTCCACAGGAAAAGATTGGAGTTCATGTGTTGGACTCTAGGAGATTACATGATGATCAATGCTCTATTCAAGCGTTTATATGAAGAATGGTCATGTGTAGAGTTGAGCATTTGGAGAAGTCTTCATCAAGCATGTGCTAGCAAGCACAATCAAGAAAGGTGTTCCAACTTGAGGGAGTCAAGATCGTCTTCATCTAGCTTAAGTGGAATGCAAGGCAAAGGTATGATCTTGATAGGGTTTCTATTTTACCGGTCTTGTGGTGTTAGTGGGAGACCGGGTTATAGGATAGACGGCGTACTATCAAGAGGGGCTCTCAAGTGAGTAACTTGATCGCATCTTTGTGGAGAGCTCAAACCTTTGCATATTTGGCATATCATCTTTCTTGGTTCTTATTTGGCTTTTATCCATGTGAGAATTTAGAGCTTGTGTTCATCTCCATACCAAGCTCTAGTTCATCAAAACGGATTTCATTTGAATATCTTGTGGTGTTTTTGATGTTGGAGGTTTTACCGGTTCGTCTCTTATAGAGAGGTCAAACTCTCCTCTTGTGTTATCCTCCTCACATGATGGACTATGATGTGTATATGCATGATCTTGTAGTGCTTGTGATTATCTTCGGAGCAAGCCCAAGATCATTGAAAACGGAGTCCGGATGGAAAACTTGCCGCGTTTTCGTGTTGGAAATATTATCGGTTTATCCTTGAGGAAAGTTCCACATCTTCCCATGGGTGGCAACTTTACTCTATTTTGTAGGAAAGCTCTTGTCGTTATCTTTCCAACCTCGTTGGTTTCATCCCATTTGGAGTTTTCTCGCAAAAGTTATGGGGGTTTCAATTTCGGGTTCTGGGTGGCCAGCCCCCAGGCCGGCCTGGCCGGCTCCCAGGCCGGGAGCCTCTGCTGGGTGGCCAGCCCCCTGGCCGGCCTGGCCGGCTCCCAAGTCGGGCGCCTCTGCTGGGT
This sequence comes from Poa pratensis, assembly GCA_947311845.1. Taxonomy (NCBI): domain Eukaryota; kingdom Viridiplantae; phylum Streptophyta; class Magnoliopsida; order Poales; family Poaceae; genus Poa; species Poa pratensis. Next base: position 40,951,309 of record CAMZMU010000094.1, read on the forward strand.
GGCCGGCCTCGGCTGGGTGGCCGGCCTGGCCTGTTGCCTCGGCTGGGTGGCCGGCCCCCAGGCCGGCTCCCAGGCCGGCTTCTCTGGAGCCTCTCCCGCAGCGCGTGAGGCCGGCCAGGCCGGCCTCCCTGCACGGCCCAACGGGCAGATTTTTTAGGGGACCTATTTAAGGGGCTTTCTTCCATATTGGTTCTCAAACCTCTTGAGCACGTTTTTCCCCTCTTATCTCCTCCATTGTTGACCTTTGGAAAAGCTTGCCTACCTCTCAATCCCTCCCATGATTCTTGCATAACTTTGAGGGAAAGTGAGAGGAGATCAAGATCTACATTTTCATCAATCCATTCCTCCTCTAAGTGAGGGGAACCTAGTTGATCTTGATCTTGGAGTTCTTGGTGTTTCTCCTCCATTGTTCTTCCTCTCTTATTCCCCCATAAGCATTTGTTGCTTTGTTGGAATTTGAGAGTGAAGGATTCGAGCACTTGTGCTCTTGCCATTGCTTTTGTGCATCGGTTTGCTCTCTCCACGAAGATTCATGGAAGTGAAAGTTCGTGAGCTTGTTACTCTTGGGTCATTGGACCCTAGACGCCTTTTGTGGCGGTTGAGGCCTTTTGTGGCCACTTGGGAGCTGCCAATCCTTTTGTGGGTTGTGCCTCAAGATTGTTGTAAAGGCTCGATTCCGCCGTTAAGGATTCCGATAGTGGAAGGTGAACCGAGCTTTTGTGCGAGGTTCATCGGAGAATAGGGTGAGGCCATTTGTGGCGTCTTGAGTTTGAAACTCACACCCCTCCAACGAGACGTACTCCCCTAAAAAGGAGGAACTCGGGAATACATCATCGTCTCCGCGTGCCTCGGTTATTTCTATACCCGAGCTCTTTACTTATGCAATTTACATTGTGATAGCCTTCGTGCTTGAAGTATTATATCTTGCTATCACTTTGTTGCTTGTCTTGCTTAGCATAAGTTGTTGGTGCACATAGGTGAGCCTAGTATATTTAGGTTGTTGGCTTGTTAATTTAAACACCTAGTTTTATTCCGCATTTATCAAGCCTAAACCGGAAAAGTTTTAAATCGCCTATTCACCCCCTCTAGGCGACATCCTTGTCCTTTCAATTGGTATCAGAGCATGGGCTCTCTTTTAGGGCTTTACCGCCTAGAGAGTAAAAGATGTCGTTTAGAGAATTAGTGCACGATTCCACTTTATATTCGATGGCACAAATTATGATGTTTGGAAAATTCGCATGCTTAATCTTTTTAGGGACATGGGTCCAAATTACATTGAGAGCATTGTAGATGTGGGTTTTTCTCCTCCAAAGGATTCCCAAGAATTATCTTTAGAGGATGAGAAAAACTCTCATCTCGATACTCAAGTATCTAATGGTCTCATTTGTGTTTTGAGCGATGTAGTTCTTGCATCAATCATGCCTTTTCGGAACGCTCATGAGTTTGGACCAAGCTTCAAGATAAATATGAAGTGTCCAACATTATTGAGGATGATTGTTCTCCTTCCACCTCCGGCCGTGATGAGTTCACAACTTCTTCCACCCCACCAACATGTGATTTGTCACAAGGTAATGATATGGTGAGTGGTGATAGAAATTGCTTTGTTGATGGTGAATATTCTATTGACTATACTTCATCTCTATCTCATTGCAATGTTCTATCTTTGGACTTAAACTTCTAGCACTTCAAATGTCCTACATGCTAGTGTTGATAGTCCTTGCATATCATGTATTAGTTGCTTAACTAAATCTCATGATGATATGCTTTCTATGTCTTGTTGCCATGAAAACAATGCTTCCATTTCCTCTAGTACTTGTGTGGCTAACAATGTAGAGGAAACCCAACACTTGTTGGAACAAGACATGGACTTAATGGTGCTTCAAGCAATTCTTCATCATCATCGTCCATTACTCACTTTTGCCTTATGGCTAGGGATTCAAAGGTATCTCCACCTTTGGAACCCTCTACATCTTGTGATGATGAGGATGATGATTATTATGGATTAAAAGAGGATGATATTGACTCTTAAAGGAGAAGAGTGAGATGGTTTTTGGTGCTCTCCCTAATGATAGTAAAGCTTGCTCTTATTTGTGTGAAATTTTGACTTTGCTATTAAGTGCAAGGAAATCATTGAAGAAAAGGGAAGGATCGAAAGAGAGGATGCTATGGAAAAAGCATCCTTAGAAAATGCTCTTGAGGAAGAGCATGAGCTTCGAGTGTCTCTTGAGGAGAAACTTGAATCTCTTGATGAAACAAATGATCTTATTTTTGCTAAAATCATTAAGGAAAGAGATCATGCTATTGCTAAATATAAAGTGCTTAAAAAGGAAAAAGTTGAATTTGGTGTTGGCGATGCTAGACTAATTGAGGATATAGAGAGACTTGACAAAGCTCTTAAGGCTTTGAAAAGTGAACACTCTCTCCTTACCAAGTCTCATGATCAACTCCAAACTCAACTATCTAAAAATGATGTGCCTAGTTCCTCTACTTCCTCATGTGATCATGCTAATATTATTGAGGAAAATGCTAGGTTAATGATGAGCTTGCCAAGTTGTCTTCTTTCATTTCTAATGCTAATGATGCTTGTGCTACTAACTCCACTTCTTGTGAAGCATCTATTTTGAAGGAGAATGTTGAGCTAAGGGCTCAACTTGAGTTGCTAACTAGCAAGTATGGGAAATTGGAAGAAGTCATGAAAAGCTCTCTAGCTCTAATGAGGATCTTCTAGCATCCCATGCGAAGCTAAAGTTAGCTCATGAGGCTATCACTACAAAGGTAACATCTTGTGAGCCTCATGTGGACAATGGCACTACTTCTACTCAAATGCTTTATTGCCATGTGCTAGTCCTTGTGATTCATTACTCACAATATTGCTAATCTTGTGATGAATTACTTTCCATGCCTTGTTGCTCTAACAATGAAGCATCTACTTCCTCTAGTGTTTTTGTTGATACTAACCATGTAGAGGAATTAAAAGAGCTCAAGGCCCAAGTCGCTTCTTTGAAGAAAGACTTGGAAAAGCGTCATGTTGGGAAGTCCACACTTGACAATGTGTTGAGTGTTCAAAGACGCCCCAATGACAAGAGTGGACTTGGATTCAACTCCAATAACAAGAACAAGTCCAAGTCTATCAAGAAGAACAAGGGCCAAGAACAAGTTAAAGATTCGGCCAAGATTGTTTGCTTCAAGTGCAAAGTTGAAGGGCACCATGTTAGATCTTGCCCTTTGAAGAAGAAGCCTCTTAGTGAGAAGCAACAAGGGAAGCGGCCTCAAGCTCAAACTCAAGATGAAGAACGACCTCTTCCCAAGAAGAATCAAGCTACCTCTCCTCAAGTCAAGATTCCAACTAAGAAGAAAGGAGGAAGCCAATGTTGCTACATATGCCGTGAGAAGGGCCACTTTGCTTCTTCATGCACTAATGGTACCTTATCCAACCCCATTATTATTGATGATGTTTATTCTCTTCGGAAGGATAAGGTTGGCAATGTGTTTGCCAAATATGTTGGTACTCAAAGTGGTGTCAAGAAAAGCACCATTTGGGTTGCCAAGCCTATTGTGACTAACCTCTTAGGACCCAACTTGGTTGGGGACCAACAAGCTAAAACTTGATCAATAGGTGTTGATGGAGGGCATTGGAGACTTGGCTACATCATGAAGAATTAAGGGATCTTCATCAATTATATTCTTTCAAGTCAAGTCATTTGGATTATATTGTCCTATCTCATATCATTTGTTCCTCCTTGTGGTAACTAGACTTTAAATCATATATACATTGAAAGTTACTTGCACCCTTGCATGTGTTAGGTTTTGTACCTTGGTAGTGTTTGTATGTGTTGTGCTCTCTACTTACTTATCTTGAGTAATCAAGTATGTGTATGCCTTATTGCTTTTATTTGCTATCTTATCTCGTTGGCTCTCTTTTTGAGAGATTAATGGACTATCCCATTTTGGGAGAGTGATGTACTTCGTGCACTTCACAATCCTAAAAATGTGTATACATGAGGAATACCACTTAGTGATGATATATCAATATTATCTACTCTCTATGTGGTATGTCATTCTCATGAGAAATTCAAATTCTATAATGTCCATTAATTATCTCTAGTTGGTATTGCTTGCCTCTTGTTAAGAAAAATGGATTATCACATTATGGGGGAGTAATAAGCTATGTGCATATCACAAGCCTAGAAAATGTGAACATGTGAGGTATTGCCACCTAGAATTGATATTCTTCATTATCTTATTCCTATGTGGCATGTTTCTCAAACAAGTTCCATATTTGCTTAAATGCCTTTTGTCTCTCTTCTTTGGATCTTGTTTGTGATGGACTTTCCTGGTATAATTTTCCCCAAATATGTTCGCATATCCTTTTGGGAAATCGATTGCTTCAAGCTACTCTTTGTAGTGGCTTTGCATGATCGCGTGAATACTTGAAGCTATCAAGAATATCTATCCTCTTAATCTTTGGCCTTTAAATCCTATCTTTTGCCATATGCTTATTTACCGTGAAGTTGCCTTCAATTGGTATTTTCATCAATTGGAAGCTTACTTTCATTTGGCATCTTTTCAAGGTCGTATCTTCAATCATGTGTTGATTTGGGTCTTTTGATATAATTTGGACAATTCTCTTTCTTGGCACACTTGTGTGCTTTCTTTGTTTAATTGGTGTTTTTGTCCAATTTGCATCTCGTTTGGTTCTTGGAAGTCTTATGCATGCATATTTACTATGTATATCTTATGGCATGCTTACTTTGGTTGATCCAAAATATAGGGTAAACTCCATCAAATCCTAAATGGCTAAGATGTGCATGAAATTCAATTTCATATCAATATGCACATATGTATGAGGAGTTTGTCCTACGTATTGTAGTTGCTCTAACTACTTTGGACCCAATGAGTTTGGGGACCATGGTTTACTTGAATTTGTTTTAGGTACATTTGGAGATGCATTGGAAGCTTGTCTCATTTACAAGAAAGGTTTTATCACCATGTGCTTATTGGAGTCAAGCTCGGATGATCGTGAACTCTTATCTTCTACATCACCAATGCTATCTCGGTAACAAGTATCTACCTCATGCATACCTTTATTGCTTTCAACCTTGTGTAGGTTGTTTCTTGGCATGAATCTCTCTTGTTGCAATTGATTTGGTTCGTGTAAAGTTCTTTCCAAAACATCTTTATTGCAAATGTGAGTAAGCCGGGATGATTACATATAAGGGGACTATATATTCATTTCTATGAGACATCGATCCCAAATATGTCAATCTAGCACTTTCTACTTAAAGTCTCTCATGTGCAATATTGATGATTTTTCAAAATTATTTGCCTTTGCGATACTTGTTATCTTTCTCGGAGCATCCCATTTATCACCTTATCCCTTGTGGATATTTTTTGATGCTATGATGAGTGTGTGGTGGAAGTTCATCTATATCCCTTTAAGATAAATTTGAGCTTTGTGCTATGCTTTTAAGCAAAGATCTTATTGGTGTATATATGACTTCCACTAGGATACCATGTTCTTCACCGTAGTATCTATTTTGTGTGTGCATGTTTCTTTGTGGACTTATATCTTCATGATTGATGTCTACTTAGAAACTTATACACATGAGAGTAGTTACATCTTTAATTGATATTCTAAAAATTCTCTCTTGCACTTGTTTGTTTTCAAAATTATATAGGAGGGAGTGAGGATTCCATGTTGTGCACACTATATTGAAATGCAAATCCTACATTGTGCACGTACCTTGGGGAGTTCTCTCCTGATTGTTAGAACACTTGGTTGATCCTATCATAATATCTTCTTATGTTCTATTGGTTTTTTCGGATCCTTTGATTGGTTACTTCTTTTGTCGAAGTATCTTTCAATTTGTTTTTCTTTTGCAATCTTTGGATCCTCAATATAGTTTGATCTCCTTCCCACTATCGTCATTGGATACGTGCATTTGATTTCACTCATATTATGAGAAATGCACACATTATGGGGAGCTCTTACTATATTGGCCTTCTAAATTTTTCCTCCCATTTCGGCAATCGATGCCAATGGGGGAGAGATTTAGAGGGTTTAAGGGAATATGGTTTTGTTCTTTGTTCTCTTGCATCCTTGCTTATTGTGTTGCATGGTTGCTTAATTCATTATATAAACCCTCGTAAAAGGGATTGTTATCAATTACCAAAATGGGGGAGATTGAAAGTGCATGTGTTGCCCCATGCGTGGTTTTGGTAATTAATGACAATCCTTATGGACTAATGTTTGCTTTGAGATATTCTTGTAGATCTTGTCCATAGGAAAAGATTGGAGTTCATGTGTTGGACTCTAGAAGATTACATGATGATCAATGCTCTATTCAAGAGTTTATATGAAGAATGGTCATGTGTAGAGTTGAGCATTTGGAGAAGTCTTCATCAAGCATGTGCTAGCAAGCACAATCAAGAAAGGTGTTCCACCTTGAGGGAGTCAAGATCGTCTTGATCTAGCTCAAGTGGAATGCGCAAGGCAAAGGTATGATCTTGATAGGGTTTCTATTTTACCGGTCTTGTGGTGTTAGTGGGAGACCGGTTATAGGATAGACGGCGTACTATCAAGAGAGGCTCTCAAGTGAGTAACTTGATCGCATCTTTGTGGAGAGCTCAAACCTTTGCATATTTGGCATATCATCTTTCTTGGTTCTTATTTGGCTTTTATCCATGTGAGAATTTAGAGCTTGTGTTCATCTCCATACCAAGCTCTAGTTCGTCAAAAACGGATTTCATTTGAATATCTTGTGGTGTTTTTGATGTTGGAGGTTTTACCGGTTCGTCTCTTGTAGAGAGGTCAAACTCTCCTCTTGTGTTATCCTCCTCACATGATGGACTATGATGTGTAGATGCATGATCTTGTAGTGCTTGTGATTATCTTCAGAGCAAGCCCAAGATCATTGAAAACGGAGTCCGGATGGAAAACTTGTTGCGTTTTCGTGTTGGAAATATTATCGGTTTATCCTTGAGGAAAGTTCCACATCTTCCCATGGGTGGCAACTTTACTCTATTTTGTAGGAAATCTCTTGTCGTTATCTTTCCAACCTCGTTGGTTTCATCCCATTTGGAGTTTTCCCGCAAAAGTTATGGGAGTTTCAATTTCGGATCTGGGTGGCCAGCCCCCAGGCCGGCCGGGCGCCTCTGCTGGGTGGCCAGCCCCCTGGCCGGCCTGGCCGGCTCCCAGGACGGCTGGCTCGGATGGGTGGCCGGCTCCCAGGCCGGTCGCCTCTGCTGGTGGCCGGCCTGGGGGCCGGCCTGGCCGGTTCCCAGGCCGGGTGCCTCGGCTGGGTGGCCGGCCCCCAGGGAGAGTCGCACCGGCGGAGACCAAAAATGGGCGGCGCCGCCGTGGCCGAGACGGTGGTGACGGCGTGGATGCTCACCTAGGGCTCCTAGGGACGGCGAAGGTGACGGAGACGAGTGCGGAGGCCTTGGGAAGCAGGATGGTGGTGTTGGTACGACTCGGGGATGTCCAGAACGGCGACGGCGAGCAGCTCGGCGTTCACGGCCTCGGCACCTCGACGGCGACCTCCGGGAAGTGACCATGTGCACGCAACGAGAGAGAGAGAGGTGCGGTGAAGGTCGTGCATCGACAGAGCAAAGATAGGGAAGAAATAGAGAGAGAGAGGCAGCGTGGCCGCGGTCGTCTTCAACCTCGGACACAACCGAGACGGTGGTGCTCGGCTCCACGACAGAGATGGAGAAGCTGCACTCCCGCCCTCCTGGCGGGTGCAGAGAGATGGTGGAGAGCAAGGGGGAGCAGAGAGTGAGTGTGGCGAGAAGGAGAGGCTCGGGTAGGGGTTTTATTCCCGAAGGTGGGTGTACGGTGGTCGTCGTGCACTGGAGGGTTAGAGAGAGGGAGAGCACGCCATTGGCGGCCTGGGCGGTGCGGCAACGGCTCTGGACGACGTTAGGGTTCCGGGAGAGAGATGAGCGCGGGAGTGATCACGGCGAGCTCGGGGTGGTGACCTCCAGTCGTGCACGGCAGGTGCTCGACCGTTTGCTGACGGCATCGTGGGCCAGAGGGGGTGACGCAAGCGTGTCCGTGGGGTCGAGGAGAGCACGACGAGTGGCTGGGCTGAGCGGTGCGTGCTGGAGTGCGAGGACGGCAAAGAACACCGTCGGCACCCATGTGCACGGCGACCAGGGGTTGGGCGAGCACGATTTGGTGCAGAAGAGGAGTATCCGCGTGCGTCGTTGACGTCCAATGGGGAGAGGAGAGGCAGGGGTGCACAGTGGCGCGGCCTCGGGTTGCTGCACGCCCTTTTCTTCTCTTTGCCGTGAGGTGGTCAGAGGGGGAGAGAGAGAGAGAGCTCCAGAGAGAAACGGCCAAATTTGGCTAGGTCACTCGAGTGGATTCGACTAGGCTAGGAGAGGGAGTGAGAGAGAGCAAGATTTTACCATTTTACTGCAGATTTTGGTTTGATTCGAGATGATTTGGGTTTCTGCCTACCAGGTGCTCGACAGAATGCCTGGCTGAATTTTTAAATTTGAATTTTGTGATTGAATTTATATTTGGCTTTTAGAAGAGTGTAGGAGAGTTTGTGGATTTCCCCTGGATTTTTGGTGTGTAAGGAAATAGGGTCTGTAATTATTCTCAAGATTTAAAGAAAAGAATAGGATTTGATATTTTCAAAAATAGGTGCCTTTGGAAATTAGGTTTTTGAGAGAATAGTGATAAGAATATGAGATGAGAAATTATATCACCTCCTTCCTGGATTTTCATAATAGAAAATATTGGTTTGACAAAATTTAGAAATAGGTAGGAGGGATAATTGAAAAAGACTTTTTTTAAGTTAAATTTTAATTTAAGCCTTTGGAGAAATTTAGGGGTCTTGTTTTCATTTAGGTCACATTCCAATTGTTTTGTCAAGCCTTTAATAAATTTTTATGCAATTAGGTTATTTATCCACACAAGCAACCAATAAAAACAAGAAAAACAATCAACACAAGACATCAAGCAAAAGTTTTTGTTGGTTCCAAATTTTTGACACCTTACAACTGTGGTTTTACTTATTATAAATTTTGGGATGTGACAGTTTCCCACGATGATAGTTGTGGCGGCATAGAAGAGACCCATGTCCTCACTTGTACAAGGGTTGCCAATGCCTACCCAAATTTTTTAGGGATCCTTCCGCTCAATCCATGGCCACCTAAGGCGGAGGGCTCTAGCAAAATTTTCGGTGCAAAGAACACCGAGACCCCCAATTTTTTGTACGGCAAATTGCATTCCAATTAACTTTGCATTGCGCACCCGTGACCTTGTTGGTAGCCGACCAAAGGAAAGCACGTTGGATCTTCATCATATTGTTTGTAGCACTCGGCGGAACGATGAGTGGCGTCAAGTGGTAGATGGCTTGAGATGCAAGCATGGACTTAACAAGGGAGGTTCGGCCAGTCGTGTTTATATATTTCCCATGCCAAGTAGGTATCTTTCGGGCCATCTTATCCTCTAGGTGTTGGAAATCCATTCTCCAAAGGGCCAAACCGAGAGGGGGAGCCCAAGATATTTCATCGGAAAGGAAGCCTGCTCCACCAGAAACCCCTCAGGAACATCATCATGGTTAATTTGGCCACACGGGATGGGCACCACAGAACTCTTTCGAAAATTTGTTACAAGCCCGGTGACCTCCCCGAACCCTCCAAGGATCAAAGAAAGATATTGAATGTCTTCCTTGAAAGGTGCCACGGAAATGGCCAGTCATTGGCGTAGAGGGAGGTTCTCATGATTGTGCTGCGACCCTGGATTTTGTGAAGGAAACCATGCATGGTTGCGAGGTCAAGAATTTGTTGGAGAGGGTCAATGCCAATGTCGAAGAGTAGCAAAGATAATGGGTCGCCTTGACGGAGTCCACGACCATGCATGATGGGTGGGCCGGCCACACCATTGAGAAGGACCCTCGAAGAGGAAGTCGAAAAATAGCGGCCACCCAATTGCGGAAGTTGCTAGGGAAACCTCTCCGTTGAAGAAGATCAAGAATCGATTGGACTAATCAGTATAACCAAAAGTCCGAACTGATGGAGAAGGTTGGGCAATCCACATATACTTCAATAGAAACAATACAGAAATACAAAGACGTGCAAGACTGATAAATGAGAGAAACAAAGAATGGACTTTTTTTTATCAGCAATAAGCCAAAATACAAGCATATGGAGACGGCATCATTATATATCCTCTTTTAGAGGATTATCGTTGAGCTTTAAGAACAAAGATCGGGCTGGAGTCAACTACCATGCATGCCAAGCAACATTTTAATATTGTTATTAGACAAAAAATCATGCAAGAAAAAGGAAGAAGTAGAAGGTAAGAACACAAATTAAGCTCAAACCTGTAACCAAACAATATCAATAGTAGTAGTAACATTGCCCTGTAACCAAACTCACTTGAAGGGATGAGCTTAATGATAGCTAAAGATCAAGTTTCATCAACCTGATGTCTCTCATGGTACAAATCCTCATACAGCTACATGATGTTAAATCAGGTACGCTGAGAACTGGAAAGTTCAAAATTATTAGTATGCTTTTTTTTTTTGATACAAAAATTATTAGTATGCTGACAACTAAATAAGAGCGCATGACCACCAGCAAGGTTCAGAGCTGGCAATATTAATTCCTAATGGGATCAAAACAACCTGTGCAATATTCACATGTAACGCAACAAAATGGCTTAATTCGGGCACAAGTTTTTCTCACGCTACTACTCTGACCTGAAGAGATGACTCAAACAGAACTGAAGCGGCTGGACCTCGTACCAGGAAATAGGTGATAAAAGGGTTCAGCGAGTTTATCGGTGTTGTGTCCTACACAAACCCAATCGAGATGTTGCTTCCCCTCCGTGCCAGGACAGTCCACACAACCCAATCATGGAGGCACACCTTCTAGCAAAACCAAAGCAGCCAACTTACACCAAGCACCCAAAAAATCGAGCGAATCAACTGAAAAATTGGTAGGGAAGGAATGAACGCCAGAATCATCCTAGAATGAAAAAGAATTGGAGGAAAAGTTGAGAAGCAAGCGAAGATGGAATGAGGTGGCCTTGATACCCCGGCGACGAGCTGTGAGGGCCGCAAGCGAGCACGGGTGTGTACTGGAGCTCCTAGGCGGCACCTGCCACCTGCTACTGCCACTTTGCTCGAGATGTGCCCCCATAGACCAGCGACCCTGGTATCAGGGATTCCACAACTGCTCTAAAGATGAATCATGGTGGAGGGGGTGATCCTGGAGCTGAATATGAAGTAATTGAGACGAGAAGAACACCTGAGCTTGGGACGCCAGACATGGACACGAACGCGGAGAGACTGGCACCTCTTCTCCGTTCTGTCCACCGACCGCCAAAGAGGACGAGCCGAAGAGAGAACGTGTTCTGCTCCCGAGTCCATTTGATCACTGACACCATAGAGGAGCTCCGCACTGATGAGAAGCCCTGGCAAGAAGAGACGATGACTGGGCACGTGAAATTCCACGAACGGAGAAGCGCTGGCTGCCACTTTATAAGGCACGAACTAGGAAGACAGATTAATTTGGTTGGAAGAAGGTGATCACTACCGGTCCCTGTTTGATTTAATAGAATAAGTTCAGAACTACTTGAACTACTTAAAGTTACATGATATCTTCCTAAATTTTCACGATATCTCATAATATTTAAGCTTCTCAAATTTGATAGAATATCAGCCAGACATAACTGTTACTCCCTCCGATCGGAAATGGTTGACATAGATTTGTCAAATATGGATGTATACCTTCAACTTCAGGGACTTAGACCAGTCCCCCCCCCCCCCCCCCCCCCCCCCCGCGTCGGGAAACCCTAGCCGCGGGCCGTCGGCAAAGCCGCTCGCGCCTCGAGGATGGCGGTGGTGGGGCGGTTCCCTGCTGGTTCCTCGCCGCGCTGGACCTACAAGCGACGGACGGCGGATGGAGGCGCGAGGTCAAAGACCCGCGCTGCCGGATGCGGGCGACCACGGGCTGGACCATGCGCTGCCGGATGCGGGCGACCACCGTGCAGCGGATGAAGGTGGTCGCGGTGGAAGATGGGGTCCCTGACCTCGGGCTGGATCTGGGCCTGCGGGCCTGCCCTGGGCTTTGGCGCCGGTGGAGGTCGGGCGCACGGCTGGAGTGAGGGATCCCCGGCGGCGTGGAGTTGTGACGCGGGGTGCTGGCGGGAGGCCCGCGCGTGGAAGAAGTCAGGGCATGGAGTGCAGCACCGTCAGCCCGGGCTGCGGCGTGCTGTTGCGGGGCAGGGTGCGGCCGGTGTGGTGCTGTGTGGCTGCCAGGGCGTCGTCCGGCGCTGGCACGAGGCCGGGATCCAGCGCGGCAGCGATAGGACGAGCTGCAAGGAGGAGGTGGCAGAGACTCCGGCGCGGAGGCAGGAGATGGCCTCTCCTGTCGCCTTGCTCCGGCGTCCGGGCGGCGTGGAAGCCGGGGCGGCGGCCCCGGACTGTGGCGGCTACTCCGGCGGAGCGGCTGAAGCGGGCATGGCCGTGGCAGCGGCCGTGGAAGGTGGTGCCGCGGCTGCTGCGGCATGCGGTGGAGCTCGATGGTTGACGACATGGCCGGGATGCCATCCTGCTGCTCCCGAAGCTTTGCGGTCGGGTTGAACTCCGGGCGAAAGCTCGCATGGACTTCAGTCAGTGCCGACGACGGCGGCGCCCTCGGGCGTCGTTCCCTTTCTTGATTGCGTCGTCGTGGAGCTTTTCGACCTCGTCTAACGCGTGGTGGTTCCAAGTTCTCCGGGTGAAAACTTTGCTCCTTCGTGAGCGGGCGGCGGTGACGGTCTCGTCACTACCTTGTTGGAGGCGCCGCTTTGGAGCCCTTGACCAGCGCGGTGCAACGGTTTCGCGACGGATGTGCATAATGGCGTGTGGTCGTGGGCGGTGGATGTCGGGGCGGCGGCTCCGGAAGGTGGTGGTGCGTCGAGGCGGCGGCCTCGATCTCACACGCTACGACGGTTCTATGAGGCAGAACCGTTGTTTAGTGTGGGTTTGGGTGGCGACCTGGATGAAGACTGCTTGGGCAGAGGGTTCGTCGACCCGACTGGATCGTCTTCGGGCAATGCGAAGGTCGATCTGGTTGCTACACCGGGGCGGCGGCCCCGGAACAGGTGGTTTTGGTGGCAACCTGGATGAAGACTGTGTGGGCAGAGGGTTCGTCGACCATGACTGGATCACTTTCGGGCAATGCGAAGGTCGATCTGGTTGTTACGCCGGGGCGGCGGCCCGGAGCAGGTGGTGTGTGTTGTGGCGTTTGTCGACTTGGGTCGTGTGGACGGCGGGTCGCTTCGTTTGTGTCATTCTTTTGTACAGATTGTATGGTTTTTGGACCCGGTTTCCCTTATAAACTGGGTCAACTCTTTTATCTATTCGGGCGGTGGATGCGACCACTTTATAGCTCAAAAAAAATATGGATGTATCTACACACCAAAATATGTCTAGATACATCCGTATTTAGACATATCTATGTCAATCATTTCCAATCGGAGGGACTACAAGACAAAAAAAAGCGAGCACTCCATAATTTCGATAGTTTTGATCTGAACAAAAGATTTGAGACAGAAAATTCAAGCAAAACACTGCGAAAGACCTCCCTAACTACTATAGATTACTCAGTACAAAATGTGTGTTTGAGCTCGCTATGGATGTATTACCTTAAAGTCCAAAAGGCCATTCAACAATTAGGTTGCTCCTTTGACCTTGCAGACTTTCGGTTGCTTCTTGACATCTATAGTACACCAACGACGTGCTTTTGTTACACTCTTTAACGGTTCTGCTCGAATTGATTTCTCCCTTTGAATCAGCACTCATCACTTACATAAAGAGTCAGTTTACACCTCTTAAATTCATCAATCCTTCATGCAATTCTTTCGAATTAGTTTCACCATTCCATGTTCTTGTAACCACATTGTGATTCTTTCGTACATGCTCAACCTTTTATACTTTCTTATTCAGGCTATGGAAAAGGAATCACATATTGAGTATCCAACTTCATGTCCAAGAAAATATCAGGAGACCCATGTATACCTTCAATCTGGGACTAAACACGAAGCAGGATAAACTTCCGCTTTGCTCTGTTACTCTCCTTTTGCAGATGGTTGGTCACCACTCTTAGGCTTTTTGTTCTCTGCTTGTGGTGGGTCTCCAATCTTGATTCGGTGCTGACTTAATAGGGAAACCTACCCAGAAAATGGAGCTAATGGAAGTGAACATCGCCCAGCCACCATCTTCTAACCATGAAAGCCACAAAAGAGATGGTTACATAAGCTATCTTCAGGGGAATGCTCATCACAGTACTGACGATGCCATTGCATCTCCATTCTTTCTCTTCGGTAGTGTTCCGAGTCACGTTTCCGCCCAGCCTTTTGTAAGCCATATATCAGTACATCATATGTACCCGCGCAAGCCGATATCTCATTTGTTTTCATTTGTGACAAAAGTTCAAGAGCCTTATCAACTTGGCCAGCTTGAAAATAGGCATTCATAAGGGCAGTGTAGGTAGTCACATTCTGGTCTGCAGACGATAACCCAAACATATGTTCCGCGTATGAAGAATGCCCAGCACAACCAAATCTTAGTATTAAGACTGATAACAGATACGATCCAAGATTGCAGCCAGATTTAATCAATCCTTCAACAATTTTAAGCACCGAATCAAACGAATCATTTCTGATGTACTGACCAAGAAGGCAACTATATGCAGATCTGTTCAGTTCATTGCCTACTCTTAGACTATAATGCAGAACTGTGAGTCCACATGATGGTCTGCAGTCTGCGCAGCTGGCCTGAATTATATCAGATAGGATATGCGATTCAAACTTCACATTTCTCGTGGTCAATTCTTGTATCATTTGTTCGATTGCGGGCCAGTTTCTAGCAGTCAAGAGGTACATAATCATACTTCTGTCAGTAATGTAGCCTAGATGAGTAAACGTTGGGTCACAGTCAATGCCTTCGGATGCAAGATGAGGATTCACTTCCCGGAGAAGCTTATCACTCTCACCACTATCTTTTAGAGCTTTCAGTGCTTCCAGGAAAATAGGTCTACGAAGAACAATGAGTTTCTCCTTCATGTACTTAAGAACGAAGGTCATCACCGATGTGTTGCCAGCCCTGGAACACTTCTGGACTAGAATATTGCAGAGTGCTTTGTCTGGTTCTACGCCTGCATCTTGCATGTCACTCATAATTTCTAGAGTAGCTTCGAATTTTCCTGATGACAACTAGATCCATGTCAGTGTCTGATGGTACAAGGGTTATTACAACTTAATGCGGTGGTGCAAATGAACATGAAATACAAAAGTTGAAACCGGAAAAGGATGTCCAGGCAGCCAACTTCACTTATTGAAAATGTACATGAACATGAATTTGAAAAATCATCTGCATCCGCTCATGAATCTTCTATATCTAAATAGGAATGACCCACTATAAGGAATTCTCTCAACATGCAAGATGTCCACCTCAACGATCATCTCTAACCAATCATAGGCCGCCATGGCATCCATTCTTCCACGTCATACCACTTAGCATTGTTTTTTGCTTTTTGAAACTCAATCAACATTATTTCTGGTGTGTTCTAGAGGTTTCAGTTTACAGTCTCCCGTACCAATTGCTAACTGCAGCGAAATAAAACGCTACAATCTCTGCATGCAATTAATCCCATTAACTAAACTTCCGTTACCTCTTCCACACACCAGCTCCTATTAAGTTCCATGTTCCACACCACGTCGCCTTCCACTAACAATGACTCTCCATTCTGTATTTAGCGATTGCCTGTAGGGCCTGATCGTTTCATACCTGGCTACTCAGCTCCCCGACCGCGACGAGCATCGCGCATCGTCCCAGACCGCTCTGTCGGCACGGCTGCTCATTTGTTCTTTCAAAAGAGTTAGCGCAGGCTTATGAGGCCACATGAGGGACAGCACCGCGGGATGCATGTTCTATCTCCGGCATCATGGTATTAGTTCTCTATCGATTTATGTTTTATGTTGTTCTACCTCCCAAATATTGTTTCAAGATTATAAAATTCTGACTCATGGCGACAGCAGACGAGCAAGACCCCTCCCCTCACGTCTCTTCTCTCTATACATGCCTCATGTGTTCCCCCGCCCCTCTGAAAGACACTACCGGATCTGATTTTTTTGTCTCTCCGATGGTTGCTCATTGACATGTTCAGATAACTATTTGTCCTCCAGGTCTCCGGCCGGTCATCTACACACTCTCCTGGAGTCATTTTTTTTGTGAAACTGAGAATTGTAATTCACATTAGATAACGTAACTAAGCAATTTTGTATTACTTTTGCAGATTATTTGGATTTTAGGTGGTTAATTCTGTCAGCCAAAGTCTCTTTTTGAAACAATCTGGTGCTATGGTGTACTGGTTTCTGTAGCTTACGATGTACTGATAACTACATATTTTATTACGATGGATCACATGGCTACATGTTAATCGTACATATTTCACCGTCCGTGAGCAAATTCTGCGGGGCACTCATTCAGTTGCTATTTATCCATAGAAAAAGGGGACGTATCCTATTCAGATATCAACATTGCACTTCTCTTATTTCTTTATGGTTATATACAATGTAATCTGAATTTCTGACGGCCCTTAATTAGGGCACTGATTCATCCATTTATCTTATCAGTCTATTAATCTCCTACGACGCACTCAATCGTTTCGATAAAGGGACCATAAAGCTATTGAATTAAAGAAAGACAAATGGATTTGCCACAATTATTTTCACTTGGTTATACCATGCAATTAGCTATTATCTACAATATCGTAATCAAGTTTTTTTTCCATAATACAAGTGAGAAGTGCATTTTAGTGGACCAACATACCCATAATTACGCCAAGGCACATGTACATTTATATCTTCGACACCTTATTAAGAGTTTGTAAACCCTTGCTTCTATGAATAATAGCAATTCAGTTCCATATAGACCTTAGTCATCCATGCTTCTTATGCATAAAAGCAGTTTAGTACTATACTTTTGTTCCCACAGATTTCCCGCAGCAACGCGCGGGGTATTATCTAGTTCCATCAAACAGCAAGCCAGACGCTAACTCGTGAGTGCACCACAAAACCTACAGGTAAATAAACAAACAAACAAACGGCATGGGTATTTAGTCGAGCACCTGACCTGCGTCAGCGAGATGCTCGATGAGCACCGTGTACGTCGTGCAGCTTGGGCGCAGCCCCTCGGCCACCATCTCCTGAAACACCCTCTTGCCCTCAGCCGCCCTCCCGGCGTCGAACAGAATTTTCACGCACGCCGTGTAACTGACGAGCGTGGGGCGGCACCGCCCCCTCCGAGAGCGCATCTCCTCCCACACGCGCATCGCGGCGTCCACGTCCCCGGCGCGCCCCAGCCAGTGCATGACTGTGGTGAAGGTGGCGGCGTCGGGGTCCACCCCGGCTCGCAGCATCTCGGCGAGGAGGCGAAGCATGGCGGGTATGCGGCCGGCCTCGCCAAGGAGGTGGAGCATGGAGGTGTAGGTGTAGCGGTCGTGGCGGAAGGCGGCCTTGGAGTTGGCGGCGGGGGAGGAGGCTAGGCGGAAGAATAGGAAGGCCTTCTGGAGGGGCGGGTGGGTCTTGAGGACGCGGGCGACCATGTGGGAGTCCCAGGTGAGGCCCGGGAGGGAGAGGAGGAGCGGGCGCGCCGCCGACCAGGGGTGCTCGCGGAGTATGTTGGTGACACGGCGCACGATGTCGCGGGTGTATGTCGGAGTTGGGAGCTCAGCGGGCTGTTTGGGTTGGGGCTTTGGGCGCCGGCGGGGTTTGGCAGGGAGGAAGTGGCGTGGGCGGCGGAGCATCTTCGACGACGGCGACCAGGCTGCGGCGTTCCCTGGCGCTGGATATAGGCCCTCTTTGTAGCTTCTAAAACAGATTCTGGCCCAAAATCTGGAGAAGCCCAAAAGAAGAAGGGTCTAGCTTTGGACCAGCTTATTTCCACCGAGAATCTGAAATCGTGAGTAAACTCAGAATCTGCCCGCGACCCGCTTCTGGGGAGATTCCCGAGCTTCTCCACCCTATGCCGAAACGGTAGCCACAGCTGCCCCTGGGATTGGTAGTATTTACGGGAGATTGCCACCACATAGAGATAATAAGAGAAGGAAAAAAAATAAAAAGAGGCCATTGCTCTGTGAGTCCACGCACGACGCCCCTCCGCCCGCCTTCCCGCCGCCCTGCTGCCCCTGCGCCGGCCGCCCTGCCGCCAATGACGTCCGCTGTGGCCGTCCTTCGCTCACTTTTTCCGCCAGAAATCGAGCTCGTCGTCCACTTTTTCCACCGGAAATCGAGTTCGCCGGCAGCCGCAATCCCCACTCATGTGCCTTCAATCTCGTCGCCGTCCGACCTCCTGCGCATTCACTGACCCCTCCACGAGCTCCAGGGTGAGTCCACGGTTGAAACCGACGCTCTTCCTTGCCGCCTATTGCTCTATAGTGCGCCGCCGTCGAGCTGTGTCGTTCCGGTGGTCGTCGGCGCCGATTCCGGCGACCATCCGGCTCTGCACCACCGCCAATCGACGTAGCACTCCGACGCGCTTCAGATCCACGAGAGTTGGCACTCCGGTGAGCTTTCAGAGCCCCGTCCCGGCCTCCACCGGACGCGTCGGGCACTCCGGGGCGATTTTGTCCATCCTTCCTAGCCACTAAAATCATAGAAGCCCAAAAGAACTCTCCGTCACGGTTTCTCTGCGATTCTGTGCACCGCAGATTTCCCCAACCGAATCCCATAATCCAGCTTATGTAGAATCAGAAACTACAAAGAAGGGGGCCATATTCGTTTACTAATCGCCGTGTCACTTGGAAATAATCCGGCCCAACGCTCGAAAAAGTCATTTTGGATCTCAGGCACAGGTGCTCCTGGTGCAAAACTTAAAATTTTAAAATTTATTCTTTTGCGAAAAAATCACACGCGTAATGGTTCACATGTGTGTTTAACTGATAATTTTGCACAAAATAATTCGAAAGAAATTGACCTATGAACAAATAAGAAATCTGAGCATGTTTCTACGTTTTTAAATCTGCTTTGTTGACCCCTAATGCTTGTTATTTTTGCACAGCCTGCAATATGAACATTATTATTTAAAAACTTTTTCCTATGGTAATGAATATTCAAATCTACATGCATGATTATTTTTTTGAGATTTTTTATGTTACCACTGTTTTTTTAGAAAACAATGTCTATGCAGAAGGATCAGTGGTGCCCGGGAGCATAAAAGCTTCTCTCGGCCCATGCTACATTATTGTTAAACATTACTGCTAAACATTACTACTAACACATCCACGTCCACGGTTTTCCAGCGTGCACAACATACATCTTGTTAAGGTTGGACGAGGTTTTCCCGGATGCGTCACATCGATGGCAAGGACGGTGGAATAAGATGCCCTTGTTTCTCCCCATCTCAGCGGTGCTCTAATCGGCGACGTTGTGAAGCAGGTAGCTTGGTCATCTCACCTTTCTTCAGATCCGTGTGTCGCCAGCATTTATCGCTATTCGCGACGACGCTGACGGCCAGGACGAGATGGATGCTCTAGAGTGAGAATGTTGGTCCGGAGGCAGTGGATTTATCGTTCTTCCTCGACTTCGCTGATGGGACACGACAGATCTTGTCCCAAGATAGCACGGGACGCCCCCGGTCCATGTGCCACATCGACATGTGCCTCACTGCTTGTAACAGTCTGTTCATTGACTCTGACAATGGTGCGTTTTTGAATCTAAAAATGGTGGAGGCTCGACGTCTCTTTCGGCGTGCGCATTGTCGGCGGCCGCTGGCTTCGTTGAGTGCAGGAAACTCTAGGGATATGCATTTTTCTATAAGGGGTTCATCTGCAAAGTTTTCAGGACAATCGTGTTTTTCTGTTCAGTCTATTTGTTCCATGTGTGCTTGGTCATGTAACTTGATTTTCTATTAATGAAATATATGGTTGCTCTCGAAAAAATACATCCACGTGTATCATCAGAGTGATGCACCAGAGTCTTCCACGGGAGGTCGACTAATAGCACCATTCACCCCCCCCCCCCCGACCCCCGCGTCGTCCTCCTGTGGGCGACTCGGGGGAGCTAGGGTTTCGCGCGCCGCCATCTCTCTCCAGCGCCTCTCCCCTCGCCGCCGCCGCCGGCCGGCGCGGCGGCGGCGGCGAGGCCTCCCTACCGCCTCCTCCTTCCTCCCATGGGCCCTATCGCCACCCTATCCCCCGTGCGCGCCGGTCGATCTGCGACCATGGATCTGGCGGCGTGAAGCAGTGAGGTGCGGGCCTCGACGGCGGCCAGGTAGGGACAGCGATGGTGCAGCTGGTAGTCTCCGCGGCGCTGCTTGGGGGCAGCCCTGGTGCGGACGGCCATGGTCAAGCCGGGCGGCAAGTCGGGGTTGGGGCCCGTGCGTTCCCGTGCTTGGCTGCTCCGACTAGGGGCCGATTCGGCCCCTCCTTCCTCCCGTTGACCCTCCGTCAGGCGCTCCTCCGTTGGTGGCCTCCGGTTTTTGTGCTGATCTGTCCTGGTGTTCCAGTGGGTGATGGTGGCGGGGTGGGCTCTCTGGTTGCGAAGGAGTGTTGGTGCGGTAGTTGGGCGGCCGGCTGCGCGCCGGCAGTCCGTCTTGGGCGAGGTTGGTTTCTCGGATGTCGGGGCGGCGGCCCTGGAAAGGTGGGAGTCGTGACGCCGAGGCGGGGGTCATGGCTCAGGTGCTGGCTGGTGGTCTTGGCCGTGTGGGCGGTGTGATGACCGGCGAAGAGGCGTTTGGTGGAAGTGGTTCGGTAGCTATCTCGGCAGCCGGCCACACTCGGTTCTTGTGGCGGGGATTTGTGCCGGGGTGAAAACCCGCCTGGCGTTTGCCTTGGCTGATGGCAGCGACGCCTATGGGCGCCGTTTTCCTTCTTGAAGGTGTCGTCGCGGCTCTCCCCCTCCATCCCGAGGCTCCGGGTGAAAACCTTTGATCCTCTGGATCGGGCGGCGACGGAACTCTGGTGCCGTGTCCTTCTTGAAGGCGCCGCCGTGGAGTCCATGGCGTTTCTCTTCCGATGGTGGTGTGATGGCAGCGGTGAAGGTTTGAAAAGGCGGAGTCTGCCCATTGGGTTTAGCCCTTCGAGGCGAGGTGTGGTGTCCGTTGGTGTGTTAGCTCGAGCTTTGGTGAGCTCCAGCCCACCGATGCCGGTAGCTTGTGTCGGCCAGGGATAGGGGTCCCTTTTGGCGACGGAGCTTAGACCGGGCGGCGCTGCCCTGCCATGAGGAAGGTGTCATCCTCGTCAGCGTCAACGGCTCTTCAAGCATTAGCTGTCTGCCTCGTGTTTCCGTCGATCTAGCTTCCTTGTAGCTCTACACTCTCTGGTTTCTTTGTACACGCCTTTGGCTTGATATTCCGTTTGTGTGCATGGAGGTGTTTGTAAGCTGGCTCAGCACTTCGTATCTTCCGCCATTGGCGTCATTAATTTAACGCTGGGCCTCGGCCTTTGGTCTAATAGCACCATACGCAAAGCAGTTAGGCGGAGCTTTTAAATCATGCCTACTCGTTCGGGAAGGACCTGTCAGAACTTGTAGCGACAATGTTATTGTACTTATCAATTTTATTCACACTATACGTTTAATTCTTGTAACAGGCCGGTCGAGAAACTTGGCAATCTATCTATATGTTGGGAACAAGTTGTTTTTGTATTTAGTGTGCAGGTACCATCAACTTAGTTGAGTACGTGGTATCCCTAATGATGCGATAAACTCTGATTCTTAACTAAGGGAAATTCTTAGTGTTAAAACATTATTATTTCCACTTGGGGATTCCCAACAACTTATGTAGAAATATCACCCCGCCAATCCCCTGCACCCTCCGCCGTCCGCACTCCCGCCTCACCTTTCTCGACCATATTTCGGTCGGAGAAGAGCTCAGCGGCCGCCGAATTTCACCAGACTTCCGCATCACCGCCCCTTCTGTGGTCCGCTGACGCTCTCCCACGGCTTCCAAAGCATCCAAATGTCATATGTGCGGTTTTCGACGACCCGTAGCTCTTTTCCACACACCACCTCCATGGCCTGAGCTGTCGCCCTCCCGAGCTCTCCAGCCCGCCGCCTACACATCATGATTTCTTGGGACACCAACGTGGACGAGGTTTCTCTCCCGGGCAACGACAACAACACCTCCTAACGTGGTATGACTTTTAGGGTTCGTTCAAAATATGAAATTATGCAATTGGATTTGACATAGTTTATGCATTGTTACCACCTAGGATTCAAAATGTATTTGCAACGTTTAGGGTGTGAAAACTGAGTTTAATGCTTATTTTGAAAGGTTTGAACTTCTCAATTGATGAAAAAAGAAGATAAAAAAGTAGAGCTAACTCAACAGAAATGGGAAAAACAATGAAGAAGAACGAAAAAAACAAGAAGATTATAGAATAAGAGAAAAAGGGAATTGAAAAAATAAGATATAAATGGAGTTGCATATTGCTGACATCGTTTATATTATATGATCAAACGAGTTTAACTCGGTCGAAGATGAAGAAAATCAATAGATTATTATATGACACCGAGAATGAAATTCGTCTCCAATTGCATTTGGAGCTATAGTTATCATAGTCACCATAATAATCACAATGTTTGGATTATTAATATGACTAGGTAAACTATTGTATATTCAGTATGATAAATTACGTTTAAAATCAGTATGCAACTCCGGGATAAATAAGGGGGTTAAATTTGTACAGTATTATTATTGGAAACACTCTAAGTTTTAAATTTGAGGAATTAACACTTTTAGTCCCACAACTTGCACGCCGCGAATGTTTTAGTCCCACAACTTGCAAAATGGACACTCGTGGTACCACAACTTGCTAATCCAGAATTAGTTAGTCCTTTTAATTCAAAACATGCCACGTCGGACGCTGATTGGACGAAAACTTGCACTTAAGTCCAGCAAGAAAACCCCCTAAACTTTATTAGTATTCGAAGTTAGGTTCACAAACCCATAAATCGCTACCCACTGAAATCCATAAATCAAGCTCTTATGCCGTTCCCCAACAGAGACACCTAAATCAAGCTCTGTCGGCGACGTGAAGGAGACCAACGGTGGCTGCTGCAGCTCGGCGGCTCCCTTCCCGCCCCTCCCGCTCGTCGGCCCCGTTCCTAGCCCTCCTACCTCTCCGTTTCCACCTTACTCTGTCTTCTTCATGCCCAACAATGGTGGCAGCTCATCGGCAAGTATGCGCAGCGGTGATTTTCGCTCGTGATTTGCGACGACTACGACGTTTCGTTGATGGAGGAGAACTTCATGCGAAATTGCTATAGGTTCCCCAATCACAAGGTATGCAAATCATCTGTGCTCCTCTCTTTTTCTGAATTTTCCTTTGCATTTTCTGAAAGCGGTTATCTGAATTTTTTCTTTGCATTTTTCTTCAGCCGAAAAAAGGTGGCTCTGATAACTGTAAATGCGAGGATCAATGAGTACTCTAAATATTTGCAAAGTACTGGACAATTGGATGGAGGCGACGCAAGTAGCTCCATTGGAACGAATGAAAGAAACAAAAAAAAGCAATGAAATGCAGAGAAGGGCAGTAGCAGCTCCACTGAAGCCAATTGTGTGTGGGGAAAGAGATATAATACATGGTGGAGATTGTGCTGCTGCTCAAAGCTTTAGTGCTTGATTATGGATGTTAGTTTGCTTGGTTATGGATGTTAGTGCTGAAGCACTTATTTCTGTCTCTAAAATCTTTGTAATGTGAGCTGAAACTCGTTATCTATTTTCTCTGTAATGTGTTGGTTGTGCTCTGTGTTGTGTCTCTAAAACCTGAAGCAAAAATGACACAGAAAATTGTCTGTGCTATGTAATGTGATATGTAAAGTGATATGTAATGTGCTATGTTTAATGTACCCAGATGATCCTGCTTTGGTTTTGCCATACTGATGTGTAATAAGCAGCTGATGACATATAGCTGATATTTAGCTGACTGCCAAACAAAATAAAATTTCAGTGCATTTATGACAGTTTGGATATTTGAGCAATTTCAGTATGCATGACCTTTAGCTGCACACAAAATTGCAGTGATATTTCTGTGAAATTAGTACAGTAGGGAAACACAATCATATAGCAGCATCACTTGTATGACAATCATATTTGGTGTATGACAGTTTAGATAACCTTTTGCTACTGCATACTTGAATGACAGTGCACTTAGAAATTTTGCTACTATAATTACTCAAATTTGAATTCTAGACCTATCTTGTCCTCTGTTAATAGATAGCCTTTTGAGAGGCTTACCTAAATTAGTAAACCTTGCCTATATGGCCATGTCCCATTTTTCAGTTCAGTTCAGATGTGAGAGCTTGTTTCTTCTAGCTGCATCATTTTCTTGTTTTCTCTAGTTTGCAATTTCAGATATGATCTTAGTTGTCAGTATAGCAAAGACTACCAGGAAGTGCATATGGTTTAAAATTTCAGTTCAGTTGCCTCTGTTTGAGCTAGATGCTAATTTCAGTTCAGTTCTTCTATTTGAGATGTTCTTGTACCAGTACAAGTACACGAGGCAAACCTGATCTTCTATTTCAGTTGTTCTTGTACCAGTGCAAATACATAACTATTGCTAAGCATCCACAGAATTCTGATATTAACGGACATAGTGGAAACATGGAAAAATTGAGTCCATTTCTAACAGATATTTAAATTTCATCACAGACTATCAAACTCCTGTCAAATTGCAAGGAAGCAACATTCTTATTATTCCAGCATCAAGTTCATACATCACAGCCATACACCACTGAACAAAACCGCTAACAATCAGGGCAACACAGCCATGCATCACTACACAAGCTGATCCTACAAACAAAATCATCATTGCCTTCAATTTCTGTAGCTCTAGATTCCGCTTCAGCCACCTTCTGTCACCGGCTTCACATTGTCTTCTTCAATTTCTCTGATATTTCTTCTCCAAGCATACATGTTCTGGTTCTATAATTGAAGGCAACCTGTGGAGATGCAAGATCTTGTTGTTGCCGTCGCCATCCATGTCGGATCCCAGTGAACCTCTCCTGTCATCGTCGCCCAGCCGTCGCTGCCCTGGAAAAAACTGAAGATATATTAACACTTTTAGTCTCATCAAAACAGAAAGATGCTCAACAAAACTTTTAGTCTCATCCTGGCAATCCTCAAAACAGAAAGATGCAACAACACTTTTTATTAAGATATATTAACTTCTCCGATCTTATAGAGCCAAAAAGTAACTCCTTTTTCAGCTAGTATCCAGGTTCCTGCTACATAGATCACCCTATGATAGATATGAACTGCTATGAAGACGAAATTAGCTCAATGGAAATGAACAGCTAGTATCAAGGTTCAGCCAACACGCAATTACCTCACTGGAATAAGATATGAACTGCTACATAGATCATCCTATTATATGACAATATAAGATATGAACATACATGTAGTGCTGTAGCCTGCGAGATTAAGCTCTCAGCCAAAAAAAAAAAAGATAACTAAATTTTACTTGTGCGCATTAGCACTGAAATGATCCAGTGCACGAAGCCCGTCAGTTGTACCTGAATCGAAGCACTCCCACGGCCAGAGATCGTGACGAACCAGGAGTGGTAAGAGTAACTCCACTCCATGGTGATGTTGACGCTGGAGAACGACGCAGCAACCACGACCCCGATGTCCCCGGCGGCGACGGTGGAGTTGCACTGCTACGCCTTCTAGCACGATGCCGGAGGCGACCATGCGGACGCTGCCGATGTGTGGGATGTTCACGGACCGCTCGGTGTCGGGGACGCTCAGGTGCGAGAGTCGAGGCCGGACTGGGAGATGACGGCGGAGATGTGCGGCGAGGCGGGAGCGCTAGCTTAGGATCTGCCACCCCGCCGCCGACCCGCCAATCCGCCATGGACTTCTCGGAGCAGGACGTCGACGTCTTCGGGGAGGATGACGACGCCCGCGACGGAGCCGAATCTGAAGCTGAGGGAGGAGGCGGCGGCGCCTCGCTGTCCACCGCTGCCGCGTCCTCATCCTCCTCCACCGGCCGCACAATCAACGGAGTTGCCGACAACGGGGTCGGATTGGGGATTCTCCTCTCTCTGCTAACCAGACCTGTCTGTAATTTTCTTCTAATATGTTGGACTTAAGTGCAAATTTCTGGCCACATCAGCGTGACGTGGCATGTTTGGACTAATGAATCCTGGATTAGCAAGTTGTGGTACCACCAGTGTCCACTTTGTAAGACTAGTAATCGTGCACGTGTAATACACGTTTTGTCCTTGTAGTAAAAGTAATAAAATTGTACGATATATATACCACGCAATATTTACTTAAAAAATTATGCACAATATGAAAATTCTACTAAACATGAGTAAAATTTAGGGTGCATTTAGTATGAATAGAAAACATGCGATAATGATAACTCTTCCTGACACCTATATATTATACAGAAGAATTCTTACATCAATTTTAAACCTTGTAGCATTATAACGTTGATGAAATATGAACACCAATCAATGTATCAACTTTGGAATATCCCACTCACTAATCTTATGTTCATGCCATGGTCAATTGATCACAGTTCCGGATAAATGACAGGTAGCAAACAGTTGTTGAGTAAAGTGAAACATGTTGTGAACATAAACCGATTAACTTTTCGATCGACTCTGCTCAGAGTGCACACCTTTACGACCATCTCCATAAATGATAGTAAACACCTTACGGTGCAGTAGAATTAATCGATGGTCTCAACCAATTAAAATCAATCAGTCAAAACTTACAGGGCATATTGAAAAGAAATTAATCTCACTATTAGTAGTAGGGCAAACCACCCTAGCATTTGTCTCCTCGTACCCCTCATACACCATGCGTCAGCTTACAGTGATCCAATAAATATGTGTCAGCATCATTTTTGTCTGGCATGTACGAACCCTCGTTGTCCTTGCTACCGGCCGGTATGTTTGAGCCCTAATCTGTAGTTAGCCACTCAAAAATTACATATCCGAATAATGTGAAGTCGGTAAGCATATTAGCACTTCATAGTAATTCTACATGTGTTAGGATTAATTACCTGATGCTCACCCGTGTACTCACCCTGGGTTCTACACGAAACACACAAATTATAGTCATAACCACTTGAGAACTTTTGCAGTTGTTTGCCAAAAAATTCCATCGAGCTATCACCATATATTTGACACACATGTTCAGTTTACTGACTTCAAATTTTACTTCATGTGGAAGTAGCCATGTGTGGCATTCTGCAGCTCATAGACGAAAGACAATACACACCTAGACTAATTTCAGCAAAAGTTAATTTAGACGACAAGTTGAAATGAAATTTTAGCGAATTGATCAAGAATTCATTTTTACCTCTGTGTCATGCGTGTCCTCGCTCTCTGGTCCTATGAAAAATGTTGTGCATCACCTCTCTCCTTCTCTCCCATTCTTCAGCTAGTACGCGTTGTACTCGATGGAGCTTTAGCCCACTTCAAGTGCCTGCACGAATATGTCCAACCTTTAAAACAACTATTTTCACTCGAGTTTGAAGATATGAATGTTGCCTTCTCTATATAGGAATATAAAGTGGGTAAATGTCATAAGAACTTCAAACAAACAAAAGGTAGTTTGAGAAGAGCAGGTCAACTTAATACATTCAGAAGAAAAAACTGGTCAACACAAATGGTGAGCAAGGTGTACATGCAAGGTATACTATAGTTACTAACCAACCAAAGTGCCCATGAATTCAAGTGAGAGAACTGAAAAATGACGCAGTGCCCATGATCATATTAACCGTCAGATACAAATTTTAGGTACATTACATGAAAGACCCTACCAAAATAATGGCACATATTCATAATCCAGGTATTTGTATATACAATACGTAACACCTAAATGATTAGCCAACCAAAGCAAGAAACTACAAAATCAACAAATTTAAAAAGATAACATGACTATGTAGGTCGATCATGCATAATTTGGATCTGTGAGAGACAGAGTACACGGCAAATGAAGGCAAGAACCTGCATGTTCAAAATTGCAAGAAACAAGCTACTCGTAGAACAAAATAATGAGGACAAAGGATAGCAGGTGACTACTAAAGTCAAGAAATCAAGGGAGAAAGAAATGATAGTGATCTGGACGGTCTAAGCAAACCAATACCTGTCAATGCTACTGCAATGGGAGGATGAGCTGGGTACCTTCGTTGCCTGCATCCCTGAATCTTTTCTTCCCCCTCGGTGCTGTTTCTGCAACTTCTCTTATGTCAGCGATCAGCAAAGTTATTTCAATTCCTATTGCACTGTTCGTAACGGCGGCTATGCATGCCAAGCATCTAAATGTCTCTTATTCTCTTCTACACCATCATCTGAAGCTTTCTGTAACAGAAAGTATGCAGTTCTAAATCAACACACAGATCTGAATCTCACACACACAGACATATGCAATCCTAACATTCGAAAATCACATATCTGAATCACCCAAACATCCGTATGTTAACTGACAGCAGTATCAGACAGATAGCTAGGAGGGGGAGATATGCAGGGACCTGGAAGACAGCTTCGCTGTAGTGGACGGGGAGATCTGCAGCGCGCCGGAGCCATCGCCGACGAACGCCCAGGTGCGGCAGACAGAGAGGCCGCAACATCTCGGACACGAACGTCAGGGATCAGAAGAGAGCAGCAAGTAGGAGTTCCAGCTGTCGACGTAGAGCGGCGCGCCCGTAACGGCATCCACGAACAGAATAGCCTCTGGAAGGCATCGGATGAGTTGTGTGTCCGGCCTCCAGCGAGTGCACAAGATATAACGGCAGATCGGAGAGGCGTCCTCGCGTGGGAAGGGCAGCGCGCCAGCACCGGCAGATCGGCGGCGTGGCGCGAAGGTCACCTCGAGTCGGGAACCCGGGCGACGGCGGCGAGCGGGCTGGCGTGCTGGCGTGCAGGACGATGAGCTCGCGTGCAGAACTGCGGCGGCGGGCGGGCTTGCATGCCGTTGTGCAGGATGGCGGCGGACAGGCGCGCTTGTGGCAAGGGAAGGCGAGTCTCGCGTGATTGCGATGGTTCGGAAAAAAAGCAGGAGCGACGGATGGGAAGGGTGGGGTGTGCGGTGACGGCGCAGGCGATTGGAAGGACAGCGGCGTGCGGCGACGGCAGCGCCGACGATGGGAAGGGCGATATGCGGCGGCGGTGCAGGCGATGGGCACGGCGGGCAACGTCCGGTGGCAGGGCTGGGTGCCAGGTCGTGGGCAGTGTGGTCGAGCGTGGGTGCTTTCCAGATCGTGGGGATTTTTCTTTTCTGGACTTGGGCGTTGTGATGAGGTGCTCATCATTGGGTGCGTGTTGTCCGTTAGATGTACCGGATGGACGGCTCTGAAATGGGGGTACGACTTAATGATACCTCATCATTAGTTGAATCTGGATCATTGGATGATGCTAATCTAATGGCTGGTGTTATTTGGATCAGCCACTCTAGGTCTTTTAATATTAGTGGAGATGTGAGACTAAATCGTCCGCAGGCCAAGTTGTGGGACTAAAAGTGTTAATTCCTCTCTAAATTTTGATAAAAAAAGAAAAAGCAATGTAAGTCGTGTCGTGGTCAAACTCTGCTTCGAGTCCGACCCTTTTTATGTGTCCACCTCCGGGGGTAATCCCGTCCATCCAACCCGGATACGTGTCCACACGCACCAAGGAGAGGAAATCGAGTATTAATTGGATGCCCCTCCAAAATCACACAAAAATATTATGGTCTTGGTCTTCTCCTCCCACCCTCCGCAGGCGGCGAAGTAGAACAAGGAAAGGGTCCAATAGAAAATTCCGGAGCGGCGGCGACGGCGACGGCGACGCCACTTGCGGCGCGGGCGACGGCAGCCGGGAGTCACCGCAGATCGCTTGGTCGGGTTCCTGGCCGGACAGTGTCAAAAGGGTCGAAAAGCAGCGGGGGATTTCTTCGCACCGCAGCGCACGCAAGGAATCCAGCGAGGAACGGAGCGGAGCGAAGAATGGGACGAAAGGGTTCGGATTCCAGCTGAGCCTAGGGTGCGAACCCATATACGCGCAGGACGGAGAACGGAGATAGCCGGAGGCGGCGGTGCTGGGTTTGATGAGGAAGTCTGGTACAAAAGGTATACGCAACCCTAGATCTTAGAAATCTCTCTACCTGCGTCTTTGCTGGCTTCCGTGGCGTCCGGATTAGGTTGGTTTAACAGGTGGGCTTGGGTAGCAGCCAGATTGATCATCGTCTTGAGCTACGGGTGGAGGACATTTTTCTCGCCCTTCGGTTGTCAGATCCGCTTTGGCTGAGGGATTTGGACTTCTGGCACTGGTGTTCGTCTCAGGTCAATCTGAGGGCCTGTAGCTGTTGTTCTTCGTTTCTGTGCATCTGCCAGAGGGAGGGGCTCGTCGGGAACAGATCTGTCTATTTTTTTTCTGGGGATTGCAAAAGAAGTTGTCCATGTTGGCCAATGGCTGAGCGATGAGGACAGTTGACTTGACTTGTGGATGAGCTACTACTGTCTTGTTCTGATGCCATGGCGTTTCAGTCCTGGCAGGAGAGCCAACTTTGTTTAGCTTCTGGTGTGCCATACGTGCTGCAACACAAATGTGCTTGTTTGTAGCCTGGCAGGAAGCTCGAAAGTCTATTCTTATTTTGCTACCGAAAACAGACTGAAAGATTTTCTTAATTTGCTGCTGAATTGGTTCAAGGTAGTGGCTGCTGATGGTTCCTGGGGGCAGTGGCATTGCCGAGAAATCCTTGTTTATTTTTTAAATCTTGCTTATGTGCATCCTATGTGGTCTGTGACACTATTATTCTTCAAACAGTATCCTAAGCATTGGTGGTCTGGTGCTCAGCAGCAACCTTCTGTTGTTTTTGTTTTCCAGAGGATATTGAGGGATCCATTCGATTTGAGCGTACAGTTGCTGGGAATCCATCTCCTGTTTGCGCTGAAGCAGGAGGAAGACGATCTGATTTGATGGTATGCACGTGATTTTCAAACACTTCGGCTCGTGTCTTTGCCATGCTAAAAGCTTGTAGATGCCTTCGGTTTTCTACATATTGGTGTTCTGCCTCATATTTAATTTCTAACTTCTGCTGTATGGTTCTCGTGGCAGATTCGAGTGTGCAGTTGTACCAGAAGGTTGTCGTCACTTCATAATCCTAATAGCACGGATATTTTGATGACCTGCAAAGGCTGTGCTGATGACTCAATATTGGACAGAGGTGGGCCATCCTGTGGTAGCAGGGTTAACACCAGGGGCTTGGAGCTCCCAAGACCTATAGATCCTGAGGTGAGATGGAAGACTGTAAACAAAAGGCAAAGAGCTGCAAGGAGAGCAAGGACCTCCTTCTCCGGAGAAGACAGAATGAAGGATGAAATTAGAT
Organism: Poa pratensis; assembly: GCA_947311845.1. NCBI lineage: Eukaryota > Viridiplantae > Streptophyta > Magnoliopsida > Poales > Poaceae > Poa > Poa pratensis. Next base: position 40,982,637 of record CAMZMU010000094.1, read on the forward strand.
CTTTCTATGCATGCCCCAGTACCACGAGTCGAGAAGTGGCACAAGAAGATGCTCCAGTCTCTGAATCTGAAAAGGTCTTTATTTCTCCCATTGAGAATATGGTGAAATAAGAGTTAATTGTAAATTCATTCAATGAATGTCAATTTCCTTAACTATTGAATTCTATGTTTGCAGCTTGGGGTATCTATTCTTGGTCGGCGCTTTAGTGATCCCTTGGAAAATGTTCCAATAAAAAAGAGAAGAGTTCATATGGATTGTTCTCCATCACCTCCACCCACCCCACTGCTAGTGGATCCTTATGAAAAAAAACTGAGCAGATCTTGTGGAGGCATCTCATCATACGGCAAGCATCGCAAGGTTAAAACACTTGTAGGCAACGAAAAGAGAGGGCCCCTTGACGCTGCTGATTTTTCTGGTATATCAATACTGGCTGCTGCTGCCTGTGAAAGTGAAATGGATGTTGCCATGCTAAATGGTGAATGCTCGAAGTCAGCCCACTCTCTTGAAGAAAGAAATCCCGAGCCTATGTCGGGTAGTTCAGAGATGGGTCTCCTACATGAAATCAAGGGGGATGAGTTAAACATTCCAGATGCTTCACATTGCAAATTGGACAGGGCAAAAGATGAGTTAAACATTCCAGATGCTTCACATTGCAAATTGGACAGGGCAAAAGAGTTACATGAGACAGCTCCTGGCATGGAGCCTTTGTTCCCCACTACATTAAACAGCTTGGAATCTGCTCCTGATATGAATCACTTGTTTCACACAACATTTAAAAGCTCAGAGAATTGTGTTGAATCTGCAGCTGCTCTGGAGGCTAACACACCACTTCTTTTTTCGTTGAGCAATGGAATTAAGACAGATGATTTTTCATCTGTTTCTGATTCTAAATCTTCAGATGTTACCATATCAACTAACTCAAGTACAGACAAACCAGCTGGCTGCTTCAGAGATACAGTTGAGCATATGAAGCATTCCAATGCTGCTCGTGATTCTAGACTGCACTGGGATCTTAATGTTGCAATGGAGGCGTGGGATATTCATAGCGGTGATGATCATGATATGGTTGGTCCTGATCCTGTAGCTTCTGTAAGCGATTGTAATGTTGCTGAAAAGGAGATGAACAAAGAGCAGGTATGTGAGGATCTTTCTGAGCCAACAGGTTCTGTCAACATACTTCAGCATTCTGGTGACAAAGTTCACGTAGTTGGTGTAGTTAAAGATGTTAAGACAAAGGGTGATTGCGACTTCCCAGGTGACCCATTTCATCCTTTGTGCACTCGATCTCCCCGAAACATGCAGCTATTGGAATCTGAATCTTTAAATGGGAATGATTCCTATGGGGAAACAAATGATTTGCCTGATCCGTCGAAGAGAAATTATGTTTCCAAAGTGAAATTGCATCTAGGATCTGATCCAGATTTGAGTTCTTTGGCTCTTACAACAGAACAATTTGCTTTCGCTGCAAATGTGGAGAAACTTGATGTTTCACGCACCTCACCTCTTGATTGTGATGGTTTGTCTCGCTTGGCTTCTGAGGATGGCCATGGTGGAGGTAGTTCAATTCAAACAAGTGATCTAGGCTTCAGAGTGAAGCCTATGACAAGCAAATTAGTTTCCGAGGAAAGCACAAACATTGCAACAGTAACGGTTTCGAACAAAAGTTGCACTGACATTGGCTGGATCGATGATAAACTTGGGCAATCTTCACTACAAAGCATATCTGAATTCAAAAACCAGGAGCTTCTGGATGTTGATTCAGGAACTAGTAAAATTGATCAGTCTGTCAATGACGAGGCTGAACATGCCAGTGCTGTATTGTGTGTTGCCAAGAGAGCTGCCAATGCGGACACTGATTCAGACCTCCCTGATTATCATCCAGAGAATAACCAGGGCACTTCTGACTGCGTTATGTCCTATCTGCATGAAGAGGGTGGTGTGGTTGCAACAATTAATCACAAAAAACCGTTTAATTACGTGTGCCAACAGTAGCAGTGCAGAAACATATTACATTGCCAGTAATACCCATGCTCGTGGTCTCAATTCAGAGTGCACTAAACAAGCAGCTACCGACATGGACAGTATTGTTGATTCACAACCTGCAGCACAATGCTATCCAAGTGGTTACAAAAATGACCTTCAGAAGGTTGCATCGAACAGCTGCCGAGACCAATATCAGACAGACACATCTCATATGAGCAAAGATCTTTCAGTGACTGGAAAAGTTGATGTTGAGGAAGATGATTCTCAGTATGAGGACGGGGAACTTAGGGAATCTGGTGATCGGTATTGGGTGGATGATGGGTATGAAGTTAAATGTGCCAATCGTCAGGTATCGGATTACAAGGATGAAAAGGCTGCTCCAGACATTCATCCTGTACCAGTTGGCGCAGTTTCAAACAATAGGGTTACTGCAGTTGCTAATTATAATGGATCACAGTCCAGAAAGGAAGATTGTGATGTTTCACCAGTCTCCTCAAAGCGCTCATGGTCAAGTAACTGTGTTGATGGTGGATCTGGAATAATGTGTTCTGCAACCACTCATAGTGTTCATGTGAGTATGAGAAATGAAACTCAAATGTATGACAACTCTGACCGTGTAATAGCTGGATCCGCTGCGACCGTTAGCCAATCTGAAAGAGGCAGTGATGGTTTAGGTGACGATTCATTGAATAACAGCACAAAGCTAACTGGATGGGATATGTTGCCCGAAGATGAGCAGCACTCTCGACATAACTCAAGGGACAGAGTTGATTCTTCCAACCTGTGTGTTTTAGGCACATTAGAGGCAGCCGAAGCTGGCGAATCATTTCAACAAATGGGGTTATCAAATAGAGACGTGCAATCACGACTTGGTCGGCCAAGATCATTTGAGAGACCCCACAGAAATGAGCAGTGCAGGTAAATTGAGCTACTTTGTTTACTTATCATTTTACATGTAGCTCAGTATCTGTTTGTTCCGTATCATAATCCTAATGACTAATGCCACGTTCCTCTCTCTTTTAACCAGATCTGATGATGGTTATGGTTCAGGCTCCAAAGCTGAAAGGACCATTGATAGATCACATGGGAGGGGTGGAGTATCCCGTCATATTCAAGCAAGCAACCGAGGGGAGCAGTGGGTGGAAAATTCAAACAATTCTCGTTCTACCCAGCGAAGATCACCTGATTATTATAATTATGGCCCACCTGGTCCGAGAAATGCCGCGGAAGCTGCTGTCGCAAAGATGGAGAGCAATGGCTTTGTTGTTGCACCTGATGGCACTTTGGTAAGAGCTGTCGATGTAGCAAATGCAGGTACCATGGCAAGAAGGATGAGAAACACAGGTAGCTCATATCACCCTTTGACTGGACGGGGTTCTCCAATTGACAAAGATGGAAGTTGCGGGTTATCCAGAGCACCAGCTCATGGCATCAATGGAAATTTGAGTTCAGTTCATTGCTCATTGTCTAATAGACAACGCAGGTTCCCACCGCATAGAGCCTCACTTAACCTCTCACGTGCTCACAGCAGATCTCCTTCTGGATCAAGATCTCGATCCCCACATACTTGGACATCTCCGAGAAACAGAAGGGAAATTATGGCAAATGGAGGCTCAAGCATACGGAGGCATAGTAGATCTCCTAATTACATGACTGAAGTTAGAATTGGTAGAATGACTTCACCTCGAAGACAACCTGGATTTAATGATCGAGTTATGCGTGATAGTCCTTCGTCAAGAAATCACACCTACTCTCAACATGATTCGACATGGGTTGAAGGAAGGAGCTGCTCAACAGTAAATATTTCTGATCATAAGAAACGATGTTCACGGAGGAGCCCACCTCCGAGAATCACCTCAAGAGATGACAGGTTTGATGTAATGGATTCCCAAGGACAGCCAAGATCACGAGAATTCCACCGGACAACACAGGAAAGACTTCCTTATGGCTTTGAAAGGGGAAATAAACATGGTGGGAATGGTGATGATAAAAGGGAATATAATGATAAATATGGAAATGTCAAGCCATATGAACGGAATGGTGTCGTGAAGCAGTTCAGGAATCATACTGGAGATAAACCTCATCCACGCATTTCTGCACCCAGATCAACTGAACCGCAAAGAAGGGGAAGCCCTCGGAGATTTTGACGAGGGCTTTGAGAGGAAGCTGGGGGTGTATTTCGCCTTGTGGCCATCAAACTGTTATGGTTGAATTGGAAATGACAGTATTGTAAAGCAGTGATGGTATCAATCACTGCTATTTGACAAACGGATGTCTGCTCAAGCCATAGAAGTGCTGAAATCATGCACCTTTTGGAGTCAAATGCAGATTAACTACACAATTTTCCTGTTTTCTCTTGTAAATATTTATATCAGTAGTAGTAGGATCAGAATCACATGTTTCAGCTTTTTGGCTGCTCTTTTTATTCTATATTTTCTCTCACTTTCCTCACTTTATGCAATCTTATTTGATGGGCATTATCCCTGTATGAGGTTCATTTAAACATCATCAATCAATTAATTTTGAGCTGAAGTGTCCTATTATCTCTTGTGTGTCTGCTCATCTTCTGTCATTTTGCATCATGGAACTTTCAGTGGTGTAAGTAGTACATGTTCCTGGAGGTGGTGTTAGTTTGCCACATATTTGGCCACCAACACCAAAGTGTAGTGTTTGGACTGCATGTCTTCCTTGCGGTGTTGGTTAGGTACTACTCCTTCAGTGGTGTCATTTTGCATCATGGAACTTCCAGTGGTGTAAGTAGTACATGTTCCTGGAGGTGGTGTTAGTTCGCCACATATTTGTTCACGTTGACCGTTTAATCCTCTGTTCTTGACTGCACGTCTTCCTTGCGGTGGATATTCTTCTCTCCTCCAATTATTATTTAATTTAATTGGCACACAAATTTACTTTGATATTCTTTTTACAGGACAGAGGTTGGAATAGCATCTTTCCATATGCGATGGTATGTGTGGGTATTGCACTCTGGTTTTCTTCGATCTTTTGAGTATATTTAGCAATAGCTTCTCACTGGTGTCTATTTCAAATTAATGCTGTGCACGAGTATTACATACTTCCTCTGTTCCACATTATAAGCCTTTTTGTCTAACTTTTTAGCTAACCAAACATTTGAATATAAAATGAAAGGAATATTATCCTACATTTCTCTTGTTATTACTGTTATATTTGTGGTAAACTAAAATTCTTATGAATGTTCTGATTTGGTCCGTTCTGGCCTTCCCAGCAGTTTCTGTAACTATTTTTTGCATTATTGAATTGACAATTTGATATGATAGTTTGTTAGGTACTACTCCATTTGTTACTCCGTAGTTTACAATGTGGTAAACAGGTCAACGTGAAATTGTGGTGTGATGAAAACATAGAATGGATGGAAATAATGATGTGTGCTGCTAGTTTATGAAGATTTTAATAGAGTTATGTGGAACCGAACTGAATTGTGTCAAGTCAACTATATAATGGCAGTTGAGCTCAGACCCAGTCTACTTATGAAACCACTGTAGTGTCATTTTATGCTGATCAAACGTGTAAGCATGTTAGTTTGTGTACTGGCATCATATCATGATTAATGTCATCAGGCATTCAGGCGATGGTTCATCGACTTTCTTTTTGGAGAAGGGCTTTCATTTCCCCAGTTCAATTTTATTGTGTTGCTGTCACTTTCCTAACCACATATTCATATTGCAACAGACTAACCTGACAAGAGGAGGTTATTGGGTGCAATATACTCCCTGAATTTTCCAAAAACCACCTTGATGTTTTTGAGACACAACCCGCAGTCCATCCCTGTCGAGGCACAACCTGACACCCTCCCCTCGTACTCCACCTCGAGCTTCACCGCCGAGCTCCCGTCGTCGTGCCCCGCTCCCCTCTCCTCTACCTCGCCGTGCCGAGCTCCCCTCCCCTCCGCCTTGCCGTGCTGCGATCCCCTCCACCTCGCCGCGCTCCCCTCGCCTCCCCTCCCGCCGAGCTCGACTTCACAAAAAAGTTCCAATTTTTTGCCGCCGAGCCGAGCTCCTCTCCCCTCGCCGCGCTAACCTCCCCTCTCTGCCGCGCTCCCCTCCCCTCGCCTCCGAGCTCCCCTCCCCTCACAGCGATGAATCGACGGTCACGGCCTCCGCCGGAGCCGAAGAAGAAGCCGACGATATGGGCGCTCCGGGGTCGATTCCGTCGGTATGAGGAATCAGTGGAATGCGGAGGAGCTTAGGGGATCCATTGCTGGGCTTGGGGTCGTCGCCGGAGCTTCGGGGAGCCATAGCTGCCGGGCTGTCCACTCCCTATGCACCATCGGGCTCAAAGATTAGATTTTTCTGCTACCAGAATGTGAGTACTTCTGGTTGAGCTTAGATTTTTCGGCTCTAATGATTCTCCTGTAGATTCTAATCTAGGAACTGGAATTTTACCGATCTGGTTCTGTAATATCATGGCTTAAATTACCTGAATTTTATCTACAAGAACATGCTTAGATCTGGAGTAGTATACTGCAAGAACAGTAGCTCAGGAACCCTCTGAACATAAGGCTAACAGTACTAGTCATTTTACTACCACCAATTTAATCTAGTGGTCAAACTATACACCAGTGCACTGAACAGTTACAAGTGCAGCAAGGAAGAGTACAATATTTGTAGCTTGTAACAAGTGTACAATATTTGTAGCTTGTCATTCAGATTGCTTCAGCCTGTAGCCTGTAGCTCTTCTTCAGGTTTCTTGCTTCTTCAAGTTTCTTGCTGTTCTGTTGTTTCAGCCTGTAGCTCCGTACTAGCTCTGTTCTGTTGCTTCTTCAAGTTCTAGTGCCTGCACTAAATTCTGTTATAAATTCTTGCAAATCATTCCATGAGTTACATTGTGGTGACCAAATTTGAAAGGAATTCATTTGTCTTCAGTTAATGCTACATCAATATTTGGAATCATGTCATGACCAAGATAAACCTAATGGCGTGCATAAACTGACAATAACTTCTTATTCTCTTAATGGTTGCAGAATATATGAAAAGGTATGTAGTCCATGATTTGCTGCTGTAAATGGTATATATAAGATTCATTGTATCTAGAATTGATACACGGGGAGAGATACATACATACCCCTTCCCACCGCTCCTTCCCCTAGGGTTCCCACCCCCGAGCCGCCGCCGCCGCCAGGCCCTCCCACCGCCGCCTCCTACCCCTTCCCACCGCTCCCCTCCCCTCTCCCCCCTCCTCCCGGGTCGCCCCCGCTCGGGCGGCTCCGGAGGCTCCCCACATCCTAGCCAAAAACTCCAAGAAATTGAGCTTTCCGGCCGCTGCTGCCGTCGGCCTAGGCGGCGGTGGCGGCGCCCTGCCCGTTGAGGACGGAGGGCTGAGGGCGGGCCAGCGGGGAAGGGACGCTCGTCTCGGCCGCCGGTCGCGCAGATCGGAGCTGTGCTCGGCGATGGAGCCCTGGAGCGGTGGGGCGACGACGGCGAGGCCATGCAGGGTGAGGCGGAGGGGCGGGCGGCACCGGCACACCAGCGGCGGTGCCCTGGATCCGGGCGCGAGCGGCGCATTTGGGCCCGTCTGGGCTCAGCGGGCCCGCTCGGCCAGGGCGTGGTTCGGGGCTCTGCTGCTGCTCGGCAGGCCTAGACCGGCGCTTGCTCAGCGGCGCAGGTGGTGGTGCTCCTGCCTCGCGGGAGAGGAGGTTCGAGGTGGGAGTCGGCGTGCGGTGGTGGAGGTTGTGTGGGCATCTCTGCCTTGAGGGTCGACGCTGCCGGTGCTGGTCACGGAGGTGACTATGGTGCTCCATTGAAGATGGCGGCGGCGCGGTCCGTGGAAGAGGATGGCCCGGATGGACCAGCTAACCGGTGGGGTGCGAGCAACAGTGCCGAGCGAAGGCTTGCTCCTGCCTTGGCCGGAGCCGGCAGCGACGGCGCCCGCGGGTGTCGTGTCCTTCATGAAGGCGTTGTCGTGGCACTACGCTCGCCTCCACCGGGTCCAGGCTCCGGGGGGAAACCTCCGATTCGGGTCCCCGATCAGACGATGTTGGCGGCTTGTCGTCATGCCCCTCCTGGGGGCATCGTTCTTGGAGTTGGACTCAGCTGGAGGGACCAGTGGAGAGGTGGCGGTGGTGTTGTTGGTGCTCTCTGCATGGTCACGATGCTCGAGCTCCTACGGAAGGGCCGGAAGCTCTCCTCTGAAGACGACTAATGGCCGGGCTAGTGTCGGGATGCCTCCCGGGTGTCAGACTCGGCTTCGTGATGCCCTTCGATTATGCTATTGGTTGTTGTGTAAAACCTCGGCAGCGCATGGCCCTTCGTCCGGGTGTGGACTCGGCAATGTGTTGCCCTTCGGCTGCTCCAGCACCATCGTGGCTAATCTCAGCGGACTGAAGCTCTTCTACGGCGGTGATGATCCATGTGCGCTAGCATCCAACGCTAGTCGGGAGACGAAGGGCGTCGAAGGCTCTCCCCGCGGGGTTGTTTGCTTAGTGTCATGTTCTGTTTCTTTGTTTCCCTCTGTAACTTCTGTAATAATTCGCCGGCATTTGTTCCGGTTTCCTCTTAATATAAAAGGGAGCGGGAGCAGTGCTCGCTGTTTTCCGTCAAAAAAAAAATTTGATACACGGATATCTACAGAAGAATCAGTATTAATCAGTATATCTCTATCATAATTTGCTGTTGTAAATGGTTTGCTGCAAGTTATTTGGTCGTGACCTGAAATAAGTTTGGATTAGTTCTCCATGTTGACATTTTGTCTATGGGCCAATGCATGTGATTTGTCGTATTTCTCACATTATATCACACTTAATTTATTTCATGCGGATCTATGTACAGGTATGTTTATCAAGCAAAGTGATACCAGTGAAATCAAAGTTCATACCGTGCCGAATGTGAAACATTAAGTCCATTTGGATTTTAAATAATTTGTTGCTACGGTCAGGAAATAAACATTTTTATTTGTCCTATATTTTGCTCTGTACTCATGGAGCAGATATATATTTGTCCTGAATATTTCCGTACTTACAGTTTACATGTTTACCTGAAATTTAGGACAGAAAAATCCAGTAGACTATACTGCTGTCTCTTGCTAGTATACTAATGTGTAATTTCAGTTGTTGCTAAATGTGCTTGACTATACTGCTGTTTGTGTTTCCTGATGCTTACCATGTCAAAATGCAAACAATGTACTCCCAGCAGGTTCAGCTCTTCCTCCCAAGTTCACCATTTCGACGGAAATCCAATCGAATCCTATGCTCTTCTGCAGTGTTCCAGGTTCAGTCAGTTCTGACATTGGTAATTTGAATCAGATCATATATCCAATTTCAGTTTAAATTCTCATGAGCAGTTTGTTCCATGAATGTACATGTGTTCAACAATTTCAGATTCTGGTTTCCTGTGTGGTTTCCTTGATCGACACAGTATCTGCTCATGTGTTCTTTGCCTGTAGAGTATCGACCGACACCATGGAAGTGTTGGATGTTACGGATGTCAATTTTCATATCAAAATGCACATCCGTAATAAATCCGATAATTTCATTTGGAGTCTTGTCGCCGTGTATGGGCCGGCCCAGGAAGCGACTAAGACTTCTTTTCTCTGTGACATGGTAAACTTGGCAAAAGATAACCCACACCCTATTCTTATTGGTGGGGATTTCAATCTGCTACGGTTTCCATTCGAGAAAAGTAAGGGTCGGTTCGACAACCGTTGGCCTCTTTTGTTCAATGCAGTCATCGACAACTTGAACTTAAAAGAGATAACGATGGTGGGGAGACAGTTCACCTGGGCTAATTCCCTCCCTGAACCCACGTACGAGAAACTAGACCGTGTACTGATGGATTCTGATTGGGAAGCTAGGTTCCCATTGGTGTCGGTACGGGCTCTAAAACGTATTGAGTGTTTGTCGGATCATGCTCCCATTCTATTGACACTGGAGTGCCTAGACCGCAGAGTAAACCACGGTTCAAGTTTGAGCTTGGTTGGTTACACCGCGAGGGCTTCCATGACATGGTTAAAAGAATCTAGGAATTACCGGTAGCGGGTGATACGCCTATCCAGCGGTGGAACAATAAGATACGTGCTTTCCGTACTCATCTCGTTGGTTAGGCTCGTCATACTACTGGTTTACTTAAAAAAAAGAAAAGGTACGACTTTCCTCGATAATTGATGCTCTAGAAGCATTAGCAGAAGTTCGGTTATTGTCCGCGCAAGAAATTGAGCTAAAGAGCCAATCTAATGCACAGATAGCGAAACTACTGCGCGAGGAGGAGTTAAAATGGTATCAACGTTCTAAAGCTCAATTCATTCTAGAAGGGGACTCGAATACTCGTTATTTCCATAGTATTGCCAATGGCAGACACAGGAAAAAACATATCCATTCTCTAGTCCAGGATGAAGGAACGATTGAGGGCCATGAACAACTAAAGTCGTATATTACAAATTACTATAAAGGCCTGTTCGGTGCCCCAGAGGAGGGCAATTTCTCTTTGGATGAGTCCCGAACAGAGGATATACCCCAGGTTTCAGATGAGGAAAATAGCCTACTTACTAAACCCTATTCAGAGGAGGAAGTGAGAAATGCGGTTTTCCAAATGAAACATAATACAGCTCCTGGACCTGATGGTTTCCCGCCGAGTTATATCAGAACTTTTGGGATGTTATCAAGGCCGATTTGCTTCAATTGTTCACCTGTCTTCACAATGGACAATTAGAGTTGTTTCGTCTCAATTTTGGTGAGATAATTTTGTTACCTAAGGTTAACGAGGCAGAAAGGATCCAACAGTTTAGACCGATATGCCTCCTTAACGTTAGTTTTAAAATATTCACCAAACTGGCTACGATTCGACTGAACACTGTGGCAGATCATGTGGTTCGTACGTCCCAGACGGCTTTTATGCAAGGTCGCAACATCCTTGATGGAGTCGCGGTCCTACATGAAACAGTCCACGAACTACATAGGAAAAAGTTGAACGGGGTAATTCTTAAAATTGATTTTGAGAAAGCTTATGATAAAGTTAAGTGGTCTTTCATCCAGCAGACCCTCAGGATGAAAGGTTTTTCTTCTGAGTGGCGCGCGTTAATTAATAGCTTTGTTTCCGGAGGAAGTGTAGCCATTAAGGTCAATGATGACACTGGCAAATACTTTCAAACGAAAAAAGGCCTCCGACAGGGTGACCCGCTATCGCCAATACTATTTAATATAGTGGCGGATATGCTGGCTATCTGATCGAACGCGCTAAAGCTGAGGGTCAAATTGAAGGAGTAATTCCACATCTTGTCGATGGTGGATTATCGATTCTTCAATATGCCGACGATACAATTCTTTTTATGGAGCATGATATCGAAAAAGCTCGTAACCTAAAGTTGATTTTGTCAGCTTTCGAGCAACTTTCGGGTCTTAAGATAAATTTCCATAAAAGTGAATTGTTTTGCTTTGGTGAGGCCCAGAGAACGCCGCCTTGTATGCTGAGCTTTTTGGCTGTGAGCAAGGACAATTTCCTATCAACTATTTGGGTATTCCGATTCATTATCGGAGACTTACAAATGCTGAATGGAAAAAGGTGGAGGAAAGGCTTCAATTACGTTTAAATAGCTGGAAAGGCAAACTCTATCTCTGGGTGGAAGATTGGTTCTCATAAACTCGGTACTAACGAACATGGTACTGTATATGATTTCATTCTTCCAACTGCCTAAAGGGTCTTAAAACGATTGGATTATTTCCGATCTAGATTCTTTTGGCAAGGGGATTGTGAGAAGAAAAAATATCGACTGACTAAATGGAGTGTGGTTTGCTGCCCTAAAGACCAAGGAGGGCTCGGAGTTCATGACCTTGAGGTCAAGAATAGAGCCTGCTAGGTAAATGGCTATTTAAACTTCTTTCTGAAGATGGAGTTTGGCAAACCCTCCTTAGGAGAAAATATGTTGGAGATCAAGCTGTTTCTCAGGTTCTTTGGAAACCTGGCGATTCACACTTCTGGGCAGGCCTCATGGCTACAAAGAAGTTCTTTTTTCCACATGGATCTTTCTCAATTAGGGATGGATCGGAAATTCGTTTCTGGGAGGATATTTGGCTAGGCCAATCTACCCTCAAAGAACAATATCCGGCTCTATATTCTATTGTACGAAACAAAAGTGACACGATCGCGAAGGTGTTGGGTACTTACCCACCTGTTTCGTTCAGAAGAAGTTTACTTGGAACAAGACAAGCATCTTGGAATGCTTTGCTCATTCGATTGGATTCAATCCAACTGTCGGAAGGTCCAGATAAATTTCAATGGAATCTTACGAAGAATGGTAAATTCTCGGTTGATTCTATGTATAGAGCACTAATTCTACCCGAAGTTCCAGTCGATAGTACGAATAATAAAAAACTTTGGAAGATGAAGATACCGCTAAAAACTAAAGTGTTTGCGTGGTATCTTCGTCGAGGAGTAATTCTTACCAAAGATAACCTTGCCAAACGCAATTGGCACGGAAGTAAAAAGTGTGTTTTCTGTCAACACGAGAGACCATTACACACTTATTCTTTCAGTGCGAGTTCGCCAGGTCTATATGGTCAGCCATCCAGATAGGTTCTACCTTACATCCACCAAGTATTGTTGCTAACATTTTTGGCAACTGGTTAAACGGAGTGGATCCTAGGTTTAAACTCTTCAGTAGGGTGGGCGCGATTGCTGTTATTTGGTCGCTATGGCTATGTAGAAATGACAAGGTTTTTAATGATAAAAATGCTTCTCTTATGCAGGTTATTTACCGGTGCACAGCGACGCTTCGAGCATGGTCGTCCCTGCAGCGTGTGGAGCACCGAGACTTTTTTTGGAGGTGGCGTCGAGACTGGAGGCTGCGGCCAGGGAGTTATTCTCCCGGCATGGGTGGCAACATAGACTCCGGATAGACCTACCAGCATCTTAGGCGGATCTACAATTTCTCATTTTGATATGTAATTCGCCTTTTCAGTTTTTGGTTACCGAATTGAGTACTGGTGAACTGTTGGCTGTGTGCATCTTAGCTATGCAGAGGCCGGGTGTAATGCTTAAACCTTTTAAGTAATAAAAGTCCTTTATCTAAAAAAGAATATCAGCTGTGTTTCCTGTGTTCAACAAGACGCCGACGAACTCGATAACTTCTGCAGAACCTTGACAATCTCTGCTGCAGAGTATCAGACTCGCTGCTGCTGGGAACCTTGACAATCTCGATCTGCTGGGAACCTCGGATGCAGGGTATCCGACGCCGACGAACTCGATATGCTGGATGGGCGGAGCAGCGCAGGGAGCTGCAGATGGCGGCGACGACCTCTTTCCTCGACGGAGGGTGGCGGAGCCACGGAGGGAGCTGCCTTCCTCAGGGAGGTGCGCGGCCGTACGAGGGAGAGCGGCCTATCTACGGAGCACGGCTAGTAGGCCGACCGGCGGGAGCCCGGCGAGCGGAGCGGAAGAGTCCGGCAAGGCGCCGTCGAGCTCTGACGCGGGCGTGCTCCAAAATCAATCTCGCGAGGTCGGACGTGGAGGCGACGCCAGCGAGCTCGGACGAGGTCGAAGGACAGGGACGGCCACGAGCTCAGACGGGGACAGGGATGGGAAGGAGGATGAGGTCCTTGACAGGGACGGGAAGGAAACGATTTTCAAATAAATAGGACTGATGTGTAAAATGTACCGCAGCTCAAAAAAATTGACCCCCGCGAGAGTTATTTCTGGACGGAGGGAGTAGTTGCTGGAAAGAATGTGCCACACTCCACTTTTCATGCCATGCACACTAAATTCTTAATTACCTTGGTTGGGTCTCCATGCTATAGCACTCTGTGCCTAATCTAACCATATGAGGTCTCACAGATTAGTGCCTTTTATTTAATTGCATGGCATAACATGACTTGCAATGTTGTTTTCAGATATTAGCTTGTAAAGATTGCTATGTTCTGAACCTCTGAATAGAGCATTTAGCCATGCGTCGTTTTGGAGGACGGGCGCCATGGAGCCCGTTTTCTGAAAAATTCAAAGAATAGATTTCCACAAATTTTGGAAAAAATCCTAGATATAGATAATGATTTACTTATACCAGTGTGGAAAAAACCAGTGCAAAATATTATGCAAAAATGTCAAATTTCTCCACTGTAAAAATATCAAATTTGGAAAAACTTCACATTTGTCAGAATTTTCCCATTTTTGTGTAGGATGCAAACTATTTTGGGTTGAAATTTTGTAGGACTGTACAATACATCATTGTTAACATCTCAGATTTTTCTCAATTTTTTTGAAACTTTTAAAATGTCGATTTAAAAAAATTCATAATGGAGCCCGTCCTTCTATTTTTTTTTACTGAGCACCGATGCATGAGGTCATGCATTTCGCAAGTGCTGCACTGCTAAGTTCTTTCTTTCCTTCTGTCCCATGTAGTTGTTACTAGAACCTTGTGTACGGCCCAGTTCTTTTGGGCTTAGGCTTGTGCATAAGCCGTCCTGACTGGAGCTGCCTAGAGAAACAGAGGTGAAAAAAAGCTCACGAGAAATTGCAGTCCAGTTCTTTTTGGCTTCTCCTGCCATAGCTTATAGTCTAAGTTGTATAGTAAAAAAGTCTATAACGTCCTTGGGATCAATTTATGATCTAACTAATAGATTTTGAGTTCTTTTGTGGTGTTTTCACATATATGATCACAAAATAGTATTTTGAGCATTATATAAATTGCTAAATATTACAATAAATATAGCATTCATCGTTACTTGATTACAATGCGTGTGTCTTCCGGTCCAATTTTCCTTTTCTACAATGGGTGTCTTCTTGTCCAGTGCACACGGAAACAATTATACAAACAATACAATATTTTCTTCTAGCTAGCAAATCCCCAACAGATTAGTACTATACTACTACAAGCTTTAATCTGGACGAGACAAAAAAATTAACCAGCCACGGGTTTAGCTCACCACGAGAGACAAGCATGGCCACGTATTGTACAGAGAAATCAGACATCGGAGAAATCTCAGCAAGATGCTACTTTGGGACGGAGAAACAGATCGGGAAACCGGACTGCTGCATCAGAAATTAGAGAAGCTGCGACCTTGAGAGAAGGCGGGACCATGAGCGGGCGGAGATTGAGGTGAGCGGCGGCGGAAGAAGCAGGTCGGCCGGAGGCGGAGCGCCGGTGGATGGCCGCAGCGGAGATGGAGAAATCACGGGCTATCCTCCAGCCATAGAACTGGGGGCGCCCGTGGAGCAGCGGGGTGCCGGGAGGAGGCGACGGCCGGTGGAGGCGACAGTGCCGGTGAGGCGGCGGCGGGACAGAGGAACCCTAGCCAGGAGCTCGGCTGCCACGGGAGAGGTGAGAGGAAGAACTCTTCGCTAGGGAACGGATGGAAAAAAAATGGAGGGGAACCGCAGGAGACAGAGTGGCATTTCGATGTAAATTTCGTGTGAAACAAGGGCAACTCCAAATAACGCTTCGGTGGACTTGCGGGAAGCCCCCCAGCGGCCGCGGGAAGTTGGGGTCGGGTGGCTTTTTCCCACCGTGAAGAAACGATGGAAGCCAGCTGCTGAGATAAACGGCTTAAATTCGAGTTCTTCTAGGTGTTCATCAGACCTAAAGAGGAAGAACTGGTCGCGACGAGACAGCTGCTGCTCTGCTTCGGAGAGGCGTCAGGCCTAGTTACGAATATGGCGAAAAGCGCGATCATGCCAATTAGATGTGCGGAAGCTGATTCAGAAAGGCTCCAACCGTCGTTTCCTTGCCAGATCGCTCAATTTCCGTGCAAATATCTGGGATTGCCGCTCTCACCTAGAGCTTTGCGCAAGATTGATTGGCAACCGCTGCTGGATGAATTGGCCAGGCGCCTAGCGACTTGGCGGATGGCGTTGCTGACAGAGGGAGGGCGAATCGTTCTAATTACATCTGTTCTTATGATGTTGTCGATCTATCATATGTATCATATGCTGTCGCTGGACTTGCCGCCTTGGGTGATCGCCACAATCAACAAAATCTGTCGAAGATTCTTTTGGAAGGGCTCTGAAGATTGCAAGGGCGGGCACTGCAAGGTCGCGTGGGCACAAGTGTGCAAGCCGAAAGCGCTTGGTGGTCTGGGTTTCACAATCTCCGCGTACTGAATGATGCATTGCGGATCAGGTGGAGGTGGATGGAGAAGGTTGGGCCACTCAGATCTTGGAGCGGCCTGCAGTTCAAGTTATCGAAGGAAGCGGAGGCATTGAGTGTGGCGGCAACTGAATGTATTGTCGGCAATGGCACGCAGATCGTCTTTTGGCGGGATCGGTGGATCAATGGTACCAGTGCAAAGACCATCGCCCCAGACCTGATCGAGTTCGTCAAACCTAAGAGTGCATTGCTGATGACAGTTCGGGAGGCCCTCACAAACAACATGTGGATCGCAAAGCTGCAGGGGACGCTGTCGGTTCCTGCCATTGTGCAATTCATTCGACTCTGGCATGAAATTCAGTTAGTCCCCAACCTGACGACAGAGCCCGACAGTTTTAGATGGATTCTGTCAGCGAATGGTTCTTACTCGGCTCACTCAGCTTACAACGGCTTCTTCCTAGGATCGGTG
The DNA here is from genome assembly GCA_947311845.1 of Poa pratensis. Lineage (NCBI taxonomy): Eukaryota > Viridiplantae > Streptophyta > Magnoliopsida > Poales > Poaceae > Poa > Poa pratensis. The sequence goes on from CAMZMU010000094.1 coordinate 40,999,126, forward strand.
CAAGCCGATTATGCGGATCTGATCTGGGAAAGCTGGGCTCCTCTGAAGGAAAAGTTCTTCATTTGGTTAGCGCTTCGGAACCGATGTTGGACAGGGGTCAGATTGGCGGCTAAAGGACTCCAAGGCCCTACCAGGTGTTTGCTTTGCGACCAGTGTGCTGAATCAATCGACCATCTCCTGGTGCAATGCCCCACTTCTAGGACCATCTGGTTTCAGATCTTGACTGCTGCTGGTTTGGCTCAGTACTTGCCGACAGGAGACGCTACGATGCGTGAGTGGTGGCACAGCCTACAAGCCTGTCGGCCGAAGAGCAAAAGGAAGGAGTTGGCATCTCTCGCCATTGCGTGTTGTCGTAGATTGTGGTTAGAGCGAAATGATCGTTATTTCGAGCGCATACAGTCTTCGGATGTTACTATTATCCGTAGAATTAGGGACGAGTTCCAGCTTTGGGTACTCGCTAGGCAGCCAGCAAAAAGGAACGAGGAGTATAGTAGTTCTAGTACTTGTTAGCGGCTGTTGCGGTCAGGTTACCGTATCTCTGTAATCTGTAACTGTTGTTCTCCTTTCTCCTTTCTTAATGTCATGACATGCAAGTCTTGCATGTTCTTGAAAAAAAGAGTTCTTCTAGGCTTAGGCTTTTTTTGACCATGAAGCTGTCTAGAAGCCCCAAAAGAACCGGGCATGTAGTACCCTGCTCGCTTCGCAGCTTACAGTGTCATCTGCGCTGGAGCTAGGGATAGCACTGCATCGATACGAGTTGGTATTTTCTCCGCGTGACAGGTGTTCCATCGTTTCTTCTGGTAGATGCTAGCGCCTGGCATGAATCATATAATGTAAATATAGAAAGCACGGTAAGTTTTCATAACTGTACTGGAGTTTAATGAGAGTAGCTTAAATGAAATGGCTGTTGAATCCTTAGTGCCTTTCAAAAGATGCTGCTAGGCTGTTCTGTGTGTTACCAGTGGCTGGTCTCTGTTTTCTCCTGTGTGCTCTCTGCACCGTTGCATTTTTTTTGAAACTGCCTTATATTACTCAACTAGAGTTGTTTTTGTTACATTCTTGCTTGATTAATTCCAACACGCAGGGAGGAGAAGAATCAATCAACACTTGCTTACTCAAAGCATCACGGCCTAAAACCGCTAATTCATGAGCTACTGTATTAGCAGAATGATTTATTTTTCTGAACTTGAGATATGGGAAAGAGCGGCAGACACCCTTGATGTCCTACACGATGCCTGAGATAGCTGACTTTTTACTGTTTGAAGAAGTCATTTCAGATATGAGGCCAGCGTAGTCATTCTCAATCTGTAGTGGCCCTCCATAACTAAAAAGATAGGCTTATCCTTATAAATTCCATTTTAACTAGCCTACCAATGTTCATGCTTTCCTTTTTCCAACTACCTACAGGGTACCAAAGAGATAGGTTCACTTGATGGAATATCATTTGTCGGCCTGGGGGGGGGGGGGGGGGGGGGGGGGGGGGGCTCGGTGTGGAGGTACCAGATATTAAAACAACTGTTTACTAAGCAAATTGCTTCATAAATTTCGCATTGTCTCATGGGGGTCCATGGGGGTTAAGGATGCTGTCTTCTCGAGAGAATTTTGTTCGCAACGGAACGAACACTCGTTTTTGGGAGGATATCTGGTTAGAGAATAGGTCTCTAGGTGTACAATATCCCTCTGCGCACCGGAAAAACCTTCTTGTTGCAGACGTATGTTGGTACGTCCTATAAATATCGAATTCAGACGAAATCTATTAGGTAATAAGTGAGACCGATTGGTGCATCTGGTCCCGCATTTGATGGACGTAGTGTTGTCCGAGCCAGACGTTAAATCATTATATTTGGACTTAATGAATGATCATAGGGTATTCTTGCGGAATAATATTTGGAAGCTATTAAGATCTTTATGTGATTTTTATTTAAAAATGTTATTCTTACAAAAGAAAATGTGGTAAAAATGACTTAGAATGGGTGTAGGAAATGTGAGTCCTGTGATTCAGAGGAATCCATACATCATTTATTTCTTGCTTGTCCCTTTGCACGTTTTATTTGGACAATTGTTGAATTCACCTTTAATTTGCCACCACCGACCAATATCACGAATTTGTGTGGAAAATTGGTTGAGAGGGATGCCAAATATGATAAAGCACATGTGCGTGTTGTTGTATGTGCTATAGTCTGGTCCCGTGGACGTATAGAAATGATTTGGTTTTTAACAAGACAAAATATGTGAATTATTTGTAGGTTATCTACAAGGCTGATGGTGTGGAACAACACGTTCGCTGGGAGACCCAAGTGTAAGGTTTGATATAATTTAGTAGAAGTTTTCTCTTGATTACAAAACCAAAGTTATCAATCCAGTAGGATTTGAAGAAGACTTCGGAAAGGTGTCACCGGCGCCGTTTACGATAATTGACGTGTACCTGCACACAGACGAACAAACTACTTTGCCCCAACGAAACAGAGAGGTTGTCAATCTCTCCGGCTTGCTGAACACAAAGAATTAAATGTATGTGTGTAAAATAATATAAGAGCAAAAATGACCAGCGAGCAAAATGATTTAGAAAGGCTATTAGAACGGTTATAAACAATATAGGAAAATAGGACCGGGATCCACAGTTCACTAGTAGCGTCTCTACAAAAAAAAACATGTTGGGTAAACAAATTACAGCGAGGCAATTGACAAACATGGGCGCAACACAATACTATCATGACACTAAGTCCACCGTTTCATTTAATATGGGCATTACGACAAAATACATAGACCGTTATCCAACTGCATTTATGACTAATAATCCATCCCGGAATCGCTATCCAGCCTGTCACCTGAAAGTATTAAGTTGCAAGCAACAAATAATTGAAATAAGCATGGTGCGTAATGTAAGCAATGGTTACAACATATAGCAATAAACACCGCTGTTTTATCCCTAGTAGCAACAGCATATCTCAAGTCTTAATCGTTTCTGTCAACTCGAGCTCAGACAAGAGAGGCATGAATCCACTATCTAGTATAAATACCCTCGCTAAGATACTAGCAATTATTTCGGCCAAAGCATCCACAAGTATCAGAAAGCATGCAAGATCATAAATAAAACATATGATAAACAATCTGAACAATAATGTCATGACTTCATAATTCATCGGATCCCCGCAAACACAATATGTAGCATTACATAAAGATGATCTTAATCATGTATGTAGCTCATAAGATCTAAGAAATGGAGCACAAGAGAGAAGAGACAACCATCTAGCTACTGTCATGGACCCGTCACTAGTAGGGAAGTGTCTTTCTATGGAACGACATTTTGTGGCGCACCAAACTGGTAATGCGCCACTAAAACATTTCAGTGGCGCACTGAGCACAATGCGCCACAGAATACTGTGGCGCATGCAATATGGCGTGCGCCACAGAAATATGGTGGATCCCGCATCAACAAAAATCTGGTGACATTTCTGTGGCACACATGACTAGATGCGCCACAGAAAGCATCGTTTCTGTGGCGCATCCAGTCCTGTGCGCCACAGAAATGTGGTGGGCCCCATCCAACGATTGCCTGGGGTGCTTATTTTGTGGCGCACGGTTCTGGATGCGCCACTGAAAAGAACATTTCTGTGGCGCATCGACAGCCGTGCGCCACAAAAAGTATTGTGTGTATACCACCGACACCTCCATAGAAAAATCTTTTCCCCTTTCCTTTTCCATCCGCATCGATCGAGCACTCCCCGCCGCGCGCGTCCGCCGTCGCCATCGACCACCACCGCAGCGGCACCAGGAGTGGCAGGAGTCGGAGCAGCAGCTATTGCGGATGTTCGGGCCGCCGAACCCCGATGCTTATCACCACAACGACCCTAGGCACTGGGTCGAGGTGAATAGGCGGGACGACATACCTCCGTTCCGCACTCTTTCGGGTCAGCCGCGGGGGAGCGAGGACACTGATGACCCCGCAGATCCGATGTACTGGGCTCAGCTGGATAGGCCTAGGGACGACGACCCATAGAGCGACTTGTCCACTTCTTTCCGTACTATGTTTTATGTTTACTTGTCCACTTATCTATGTAGACTGATGTTTCCACTGTACTTGGTTAAGACTAATGTTTTATTTTCATGCATATGCCAATGTTAAATGCATATGCTTGCACTACGACTTATCCCAATGCATATGCCAATGTTAAATGCATATGCTTGTACTATATATGTATGTATCTCGGGCTCTAAGTGGTGATGTACATATTTATCTGTCTGTTTTAATACTGTGTCAAAATATATTACTGTTTCTATTATTTTCTGTAAAAATTCTGTAATATACTTGTATTATTGTCAAATAAAGCAAATAATCGATAATACAGCAAATAATCGATAATATATACGGCAAATAATTTAGTGGCGCACGGTAAATAATTCTGTGGCGCACGATATTCTGTGGCGCACGAACAAAGTGCGTCACAGATACATTATTTTCAAATACAACAAATAATCGAAATTCTTTCTGTGGCGCATGGACAATAATTTAGTGGCGCACTCTGGAGGTGCGTCACAGAATTGTATACTTTCTGTGGCGCATGGTTCCGTGCGCCACAGAAATAATATTTTTGTGGCGAGGATTCTGTGGCGCACCGACCATGCGCCACAGAAACAGTTTTTGGTGCGCCACAGAAAGGCACTTCCCTACTAGTGCGTAGTCCCGTGGTGGACTACTCACGCATCACTCCGGAGGCAGGCATGGTGGTGTAGATGCCTCCGGTGACAATCTCCCCCATCAGCAGGGTGCCAGGAAGAGCTTCAGAACCCTCCCGATCTAGGGTTGGCGACGGCGGCGGCCTCGGACCTTTTCTGGAAAATATGATCGGGTATCGAGGGTTTTCGGGACGAAGGCAATTTATAGGCGAAAGGGCAACTCGGGGAGACGCCTGAGGGCGCTAGGTGGGCCCCAGCCGTGGCTGGGTGGCGTCTGGGGGCTGTGGGGGCCCCCTGCAGCTCCCCTCCTGGCTCCGTCTTCGTTTCTTCGTAAAAATAATTATATTAAATTTCAGCCAATTACGAGAAAATTTTCCGACTAGCTTTTCTGAAACAAAAAGACAGCAGAAAACATGAACTGACACTGGGCATCTTGTCAATAGGTTAGTTCCATAAAATATGTCAAAATGATATAAAAACATTATAAAACATGTGACAGTGTTATATAACAAGTATGGAACAATAAAAAATTATAGATACGTTTGAGACGTATCAAAAGCTATGTCCTTACTTCGCGAGTGGTCTTTCCTCTTCCCTTTGGAGCAACGGGATTACGGGAGGATTTGGCTTCTAGGTGCGTCTCGTCTCGAGACGGTCGCTCGGGGTTCTACAACCTGACTGGCTGGCAGTTGCCTAATTGATTAAATGCTGCATAAGTGGGCCATTCTTATTTTTTTTGCTGGCTAGTGTTTGTCGCCACTCTCTGGGATCCATATAGGTTGTAAATTTGGAATTTGAAACCATGTGCATCCCTTAATGCTTTCGAAAAAAAAGATTGGAAAGCATTAGCAGAAGGGCAATTTGGGATATTATTATTATAGAGCGGATTTTTGATCGCCCGTTGGCTATACCACCCCCTCCACTGACGTCCGATCATTAGCTGGAGATTCGGTCTACGGTGTCTCGCTCTCGTGTGGGCAGAGCTAGTAGTCCGCAAAACACGTAATAAAAGTACTTACCTGCTAATTCTGCGATGATACAGCAGTAAAGCTTGTCAGTGCTAGCAGGCCATGCAGCATATATCGACATATGGGCACGGTCTGTACAATGGTTGTCAGACTTTGCACTCATTGTATTTTCTCAGGTTGGTCTGCCATTACATGCACGTCATTCATTGTATGTTTCAGGTTGGTGCGCCAATATATGTCTGGAACATACACATACTATTTGCCCTTAAACTATTCTTTGTCGTCAGCGTGTCGCCATGTACCTGACAAAATATAGATAGACTACGGTTTACGTACGTAGTAAATAAAACCAAACACAAAATGAAAGGTATACCCCATAGTACCTCAGGTTTGCGCAAAGCAAGGATCACGGACGTGTTGGTCATTGTAGGCGAGTGCGTGCAGTACTGGATACTGCATGCGTCCATGTCAACACTATTAGGCACTAAAAGTTGATCGATTTTGATTTGAAAGTGGAGTATCTACTGTGTTTTTACTGAGGGCATTCAGTATTTTCTACAACCACCGGTGGCAAGCTACGAGTGACAACTATTATTGTGACTTTGACTAACGGTGTCAGCTCGGTCATGTACTCATGTAAGCGTGTTTGGCGCCTCCGGCTATGCTGTAATAAAAGCCTGCCGATGTGTCAGCCAGGGCAGTTGATTTGCAGACGATGACTCTAATTACTAGAGGGGAGTTTGTGGGCGGATCGAATCACGAGGTTGGATCGTACGACTATGGAAGGGGTGGTATAGCCAACCGGTGACACCCGCACATTTCCGTATTATTATTCCCCCAGGCAGATAGCAGTACTTCACCAAGTTCATTTCGAAGTACAGCTGCATTTTGCTTTCCCTAATTTATACACATGCACTTTTTTTTGTCATGATTGTTATTTCCATGGGTCCTCAAGTGGTTATTTTATCATAGGTAGGAAAAATTCTACGGCAAAACAACATCACAAAAATCCCTCTAATTACAGCCCATCACCGTAGCGTCTGTACAATAGTCTGCAATTATATGCAATTACACAACTGGGATGCTCCTTTATTCCATTTTTACATGCTATATATTTCACCTTCCATTTTATTTTAACTAATGAAACTGTGCAAGAGAAAGGGAATTTCCGTAGTGTGGATTCTGTTACATACAATCCCATGTCACTATTGTAAAGGACCAAAGTATTTAGGATATTATGTTTGATCATACCATTATGACATCGGATCTGACATACTACATCCGTTTCTTAAAGTAGGGCGTATATTTTTAGTCAAAAGTCAATATAGTTTAAATTTGACCAATGTTATAGACAAAAATATGAATATTAACAAAATTTGATGAATGTACAATGAAAATATATACTATGGTGAGTCTATTGGAGAGCGGCGATATGTAGCTCGGCCTATATGTAGCCCTTTATATTGCAAAATTTGAAAATCATACTTTGGAGTTTCAAAAAAATCTGAAAAACTTTCTGGACGTATACTATGTTGTTTACTACCAACGTGTAAAATCTCAAAAATAAATATGTTGTATTTTACGCTGCACAAAAATGACAAAATCTAAATCTGATAGTAGTGAATAGTGCCAAATTTGAACTCTCCAAAATCTGTCAGATTTTGTTATTTTTGTGTAGCTCAAAATATGAATTATTTTGAGTTGAGATTTTGCACATTGGTAGAATGCACTATTGTCTACGTCCGAGATTTTTTTCAGAATTGTTTGAAGCTTCGAAATATGATTTTCTTTGGCAAAATAAAGGGCTACATGTAGCTCGGCCTCCATTTTGACTTTCCGGAGTCTATTGATATTGATTTGTTATTCGAAACGTTTATATTTTTGTCAATAAAATCGGTCAAAGTTACACTATGTTGACTTTTGACTAAATATATATGACTTACTTTAAGTAACGGAGGGAGTATATTGCTTGTAGGATTTCCATTTTTTTTTTGGAACCGGCTATTTTCCAAGTGCTGAGAATAAAGTGATGCCGCCTCAGATGTACAAAAAGTGATGCTGGCTCAGAGTTTGTGGGGGGCATGTATTACAAATTTCTCCTTTTTTCTGTTTCGACATGCCCCATCTTGAAGCGGACCAAGCTGGGAATCTCCTGAACTTTTCACAAGCTTCTTGAGGAAAAATGCAGGAGACGCGAAGCCGTTCATGGACCATCTTAAGTTGGTGATAGCCTATACAAGTTGTCATTACAAAGTTAGTACAAAAAAACGCTGATGGACTACACGAATCAGATCTCTCTGCCCAGAGCAAAAAGCCAAAGATTCTCAAATCTAATTGGTGTACGACTAGATTGCATCTGATTACCTACATGTTTGCAGAATATTAGCCAGCTCATTTCATCATCTGAAGCCACAAGATGCTGATGGTGATGGTGAATGCATTTGCATCATCATCGGTTGTTTCTTATTTTGCCGAAAGATTTCTCACCGATAACACCTTTGGTCTGCATCTGAAGTGGTGTGAGAAACCGATCCATTAAGTACAGGTGTGTTCAACTGGACTATTATTTCAGTTGATACATGTTCAGTTGAATTTCTTGCTGGCAATCATTGATTCATCTGATTCATCTCCTCTGATAAAAGAATGCAATTGCCAAAACCGCTCTGGTGCTTTTCAGGGATCGTTTCACCGAATCCAGGCTATCGTAAAATCTATTTTTTTTCTTTCTAACGCAATAAAATACCCCCACTATTCAAAAGCTACTCTCTGTGTTGTGCCGCTAAGTGTAACAAATTTCTTGCGTTCGTAATATTTTTCATTGCATTATGGTCTTACCCGTGCTCCACCTGTTTCATGCTTGGTACAACTGTTTTTTTTCCCCGCGGGAATACTAGTATAACTAGCTGACAACAAAAAGAATTTGACTACGAAAACAAGGTTACTTTTGGCATACAAATATGTTGGAAGGTGATTGAAATGCTCAATATATGCTCCATGTCCGTATCATTGAAATATAATATAAGCCATATCACCTTAAAATGTCTGGGACGAAGAAACGTAATAAACATTGATAAAAAAAGGCGATCCTTTAAAACGAGGCTTTTCACTATGTTCAGCTGAATGCTTTGTTCGTCAAGCAAAGATAAACAAAACAAATAAATAGATGTGACAAGGTGCACTGCACATTCCACAAACATGAGACCCAGAGGCCAAATGCATCATTTTGGCTTGAGATGTAAGCCACGGCTGAGACTTGGAACTTCAACCATCCGGTTTCAGTTTGTAGGTCAAACCTCCTCTCGAGCTTTGTGATACATGCAATGCAGTCTAAATCTTCTTTGAAGCCACCATTTTGAAGTGGCTTACTGCGTTTCTTTTTTGCAAGTTGCAGTTCGTGGAGACAAATAGCTGGTGCAAAGTGAAGAGTCAAAGCCTCCAGAATTTTTGTTTTGAAGAGATCGACCAGTATACTCTACTTGAAGTTTTTAGTTCCTGCTGAAATTGCTGGATTCATACACTTAGGGTGTTTGGTAGCCCATACATGTCCAGTCTAGCTATGCTGACTATATACAAGTGTGTTTTTATTGTTCTGTTTGGTAGCCCGGATGAGGTAAACTGTGCTGAGCTGAGACATCGTTTGGTATCCTGTATGGGTTGAGCCATGCCTGATATTCATTAAAAGCAAACAGATCCCTGGACAGAAAAAATAAAACGCAATCAGGTCCTGGGAGGAACCGCCGCCATTGCCCACCTCCGTCTGCCGGAAGTCGCCGAGCTCGGCGTCGGAGAAGGACCACGACCCGTCGGGCGTGAGGCGCCACGCGGGGCCCGTCTCCTCCTGCAGCCGCCAGTACCGGCCGAGCTCCTTCTCGGGGCGACAGAACCGAGACGCAGAGCACGACCACCGACCGGTCGAGCTCCTTCTCGGGGCGGCGATGGACGTGGCCGGGCGGGGCGGCGCAGGACTCGGGGCGGCGCCGGTCGACGGATAGGGCGGCCTAGACTAGGCGCCGCTGTTACTGTTTCCACCGGAGCTCCTTCTCCGACGTGGCCGTGATGGACGAGGCCGGGAGGGGCGGCGGTGGACGCGGCCAGGCGGGGCAGGGCGGCCTGGAGTCGGCGGCACAGTGGAGATGAGGAGAGCGAGAGGGAAGGAGACATACGAGAGGGAGAATGAGCACTCGGTGGGCCCAGGCGTGGGATTTTTTTCGGATGAGTTTGACCGGGCTGAGCTGAGAAGCTCGAATCGAGCTTCTCAACCCGGCAGGGCTGAGGCCCCTTTTCCGTATGAGGTCGGCATGGCTCGGGAGAGGAAAACATGCTACCAAACAACTGATGAGCGGGTGAGGGGAGATTTTCTGTAGCCAACCGGGCTACCAAACACGTCCTTAACCTAGCGTGAAAAATTAAATGAGATGGTTCAGATGATTTTTGTTCACGCAAATAAGGCATCGATATATCTAACCATTGATATTTCTTAGCGCAGCTGTCTTGTGAATTCTGATCACTCAACTGGTGAGATATTTGTGCTTTTGTGCCCCTCTTAAGTATTTGCTCATCGTGGCTTTGCAACTGCAACGAATCCGTAAGCCCAACAAGAACACCTTTGCCTTAAACAATCTGGTTCAGTGTCGAAGATATGCTACTTCTTTTCATTTAGTGGCAAGATTGATTGCCATGCCACTTGTACTTAACTAAGGCAGCTATCTTAACTGTACCGGTTTTGCCACTTTATACCAATGCATGCATACCCGCTCATTCTTCTCCCCCACTAACAGGCGACAAGCTAATCTTGTTTTAACCAATGTGGCCTCCCCTTTTTAGTCAAAACAATTCAAAAACCTTTCTCCGGCTTGTTAATCATCGTTAATGTTCCAATAGTCCCTCATCATCTGTGAAAGGGGCAATAGACCTTTTTTAAGGCTTAGTGGCCTAATTTAAAAGAGGAGAGAAGGCTCACCTCTCAAGCTAGCTTTTGAGCACGATAAAATCCTTTCAAAGCACATGTGTAATATTGTAGGAACAAAATCAATCATTGGTTGGAGGGTTAGGAGCGTGGTAGATGAGTTCCTGACTTTGTAAGATTTCCGTGTATGCTCGTGTGGTAGATAGATTTTGTCCCAAACCCTTATCCTAATAGGGGTTTTACCCGCCGAGTACGTGGGTAACGGGTACCCTCGCCATTTTATAAGAGCATCTCCAACCGAGGCCCCCAAAGGCCGCCCAAACGCCCGGGCGGTCTGCCCGAACAGTGTTTGGGCCGAAAACTGCCACCCAGCGGAGGCCCCCATAGCCATCCCAAACGACCGGGCGGTCCGGCACACCCCAAACCCAGCCCATATCTGGGGCGGGTTTGGGGCCGCCCGGGCGCGCCCGGACGCGTCCGCCCCCTGGTCGCTGACAGGGCGGACCTACCTTTTCCACCATAAATCCGACGGAACCCTCGACCGGCAGTAGATATTTCTCACACTCCTTCTCCACTCCTTCTCCTAGCTCCGCCCTTTTGCCAAGCTCCGGCGCCGGCGCCCATCCTCTTCGCTCGCCAGCACCCCCGCCGTCGTCCGCACTTGCTCGCGATTCTTCCCCGACCAGTTTTGCAAAGCTCTTGCGGCCGCATTGCGACGGATTTGGGCTGATTTGCGCCGGATCTGAATCTCACCCCCGGCTTCCCGATCTGGACAACATGGTTTCATGGGACATGGACGAGGGCTCCGTAGGCTCCTACCCTCTATACGAGGAGGACAACTCCTCCGACTCGGTATGTCCTTGTTTGAGCTCACATTTTGTGTTTTCCTCAATCTTGTGCAATGTGGTGGTTTTGAGTTGGAATTTTTTGAATCGTAGGATTCAAAAACATGTAGCTGCAATGTCCGCGGAGTGATATCCGAGTTGAACGCCTCCCTCCGAGGCAAGATGCGTATATTGGAGGATCTGAACTTCACAATTGAGGAAAAGACAAAGATTGAAGAAGTTCACGGTGCTAACCGGAAGTTGGAGGAGAAAATAAAGAGGATGGAAGAGGAGAAGAAGAAGATGGAAGAAGAAAAGGAAAATATAGAACAAGAGAAGAAAAAGATAGAAGAAGAGAAGATGAATATGGAGTTGCATCTCGCGGATATCGTCGATGATTACAAAAACAAGATGGATGCAAGTCGTACAAAGATGAAGAAGTTCAAAAAACATGCCATCGAGAAGGAGATGCATCTCCATTATGCATTGGGAGCTATAGCTATATTAGTTATAATTATATTTGCTATGTATGGTATATCTTTGTGCACTAGATAGATTTACGTATGCAAGAAACGTAGCTACATGTAATGAATGGATTTGGGGACAGAAATATAAGGTTCATGATTGTAGAGCACAAATTTTAGGTGATGTCCGGTCACTGTGAGCTGACGCGTCCGCGGACATTTTGGGGGCCGATTTTGAGGGCTCCGACTGGAGATGCTCTAAGTATGGAGAGAAGATAACTCAAAATCATTATCTTGTACGTATTATGTAGGGAATGAGCAATTCGACACTGGTATGTATGAAACTGAGCTTCTTACCATTGGCATGTGATGAATTATCTCATGATAAACTTGCACACATGCAGAAAATACCAAATAATCCATGGAAAGGAAATGCTATTTTTGTTGCTAGGAAGAAAACATTTTAGAACACAAGGCATTGTTACTTTTATCATAATGCCCCGGTGTTTATATATACCTGGCGGAAGCTGCCACTCACTCGCACAGAGGAAAACAAGGCCAAAATGGCAGCGGCGGTCATAGTCCTAGTACTCGTTGCATGGCCACTCTTGTGCTTGCTGGCCAAGGCCATATGGGTCACCGCTTCTTGCTACTACCTCACGCCGGCGAGGATCCGGAGAATCTTGTCCAGGCAAGGCGTCCATGGCCCCACTCCGCGGCTCCTCGTGGGGAACCTCCGTGTCGTCTCTGCGCTGGTCGCCGAGTCCACCGCCGGGGACATGGGCTCTCTCAGCCACGACATAGTCGGCCGCCTCCTGCCGCACTACGTCCTCTGGTCCAAGAAGTTCGGTGAGTGTACGTTGATTGCATTGATCAGGCGCGTGGCGAGGTGAGGCTGGGCGATCGAGGCTGAATGGAGCTTGCCATTTCTTTCGGCAGGGAATCTGTTCGTGTACTGGTACGGCAGCGAGCCGCGGGTGTGCGTGACGGACGCCGGCATGGTGCGGGAGCTGCTGTCATCGAAGCACGCGCAGGTGACGGGCAAGTCGTGGCTGCAGCGGCAGGGCGCCAAGCACTTCATCGGCCGCGGCCTGCTCATGGCCAACGGCGCCAGCTGGTCGCACCAGCGCCACGTGGTCGCCCCCGCCTTCATGGCCGACAAGCTCAAGGGCAGGGTGGGGCACATGGTGGAGTGCACACGGCAGACGGTGCGGGCGCTGCGGGAGGCGGTGGCGCGGGGCGGGAACGAGGTGGAGATGGGCGCTCACATGACGAGGCTCGCCGGCGACGTCATCGCGCGCACCGAGTTCAACACCAGCTACGAGACCGGCAAGCGCATCTTCCACCTCATCGAGGAGCTGCAGCGCCTCACCGCGCGCTCAAGCCGCTACCTCTGGGTCCCCGGCAGCCAGTGAGTCATCATCATCCCCTCACCACCTCAAGTAATAGGAGTATTGCTCTGCTTTCCTCTGCTCTTCCATATTCCATTATTGGAATGTTCGATGACAACTAAGCCTACCCGCACGTCCAACAAGTGCCTGTCACTTTTGCAAGTGCTCCCATGACATGAATTACCATTTGTCTAGTCCTTCACATTTTTATCTTCAAATATCCGACCGAGTGAATGCGAATCTTCTTTATGTACATCATCTCACGGTACTACTGTATTAGTGTATTCATATTATTCATCACGTTTTAGTTTAAGTAATACTACATTTTTTTTGTTTTTCTAGGTATTTTCCAAGCAAGTACAGCAGAGAGATAAAAAGGCTCAACGGGGAGCTAGAGCAGATGCTCAAGGAGTCGATCCAGCGCAGCCGCGAGATCGTGGATGAGGGCCGGACGCCCTCAGCAGGTGCGTGCGGCCAGGGGCTCCTCGGGATGCTCCTGGCCGAGATGGAGAAGAAGAAAAAGAAGAACGAGAACGGCCACGGTGAGCTCGGGTACGACGCCCAGACGATGATCGACGAGTGCAAAACCTTCTTTTTCGCCGGCCACGAGACGTCGGCGCTGCTCCTCACCTGGTCTATCATGCTGCTCGCCACGCACCCGGAGTGGCAGGACAAGGCCCGGGCCGAGGTCGCCCAAGTCTGCGGCGACGCTCCTCCAGCCGCCGACCACCTCCCCAGGCTCAGCGTTGTAAGCCATTAAACTCCAGCAGATCATACGCTCTCCGGTGTGCACGGTAGATGAAAATGTTTAACACATTGATGCTTGCGTAGCTGCATATGGTGATCAACGAGACTCTGCGGTTGTACCCGCCGGCGACGCTGCTGCCGAGGATGGCGTTCGAGGACATCACGCTCGGCAGCGAGCTGCGGGTGCCGAGGGGCGCGTCGGTGTGGATCCCCGTGCTCGCCATCCACCACGACGAGGCCGTGTGGGGCGCGGACGCGCACCAGTTCAGGCCGGACCGTTTCTCTCCAGGGCGCGCCCGGCCCGGGGCCGGCCGGTTCCTGCCGTTCGCGGCAGGGCCGCGCAACTGCGTTGGGCAGGCGTACGCCATGGTGGAAGCCAAGGTCGTCCTAGCCATGCTGCTCTCAAGCTTTCGCTTCGGCATCTCCGACGAGTACCGCCACGCGCCGGTGAACGTGCTCACGCTCCGGCCGCGCCACGGCGTGTCCGTGCGCCTGCTGCCCCTGTAGCAGCGCCCCTAGGTCGGCTTGGGTTTTAGCTGCGTATTCGCGTAGCGTTTGCAATTTTGGGATTCTTTTCTATTGTGCTTTGATTAGAGAGAAAAATTTGTGCTCCGATTCCATATACATTTGTAGCCTGGCATGCATGCAGAAGCAACTAAATATTTGGAGAGGCCTTTTATGGTACCCCAAATTAATAACAGCCATATATTTTTGTTAATCCAAAGGCTGAAAACAGACTATACTAGTGGTTAAATTGTGACTAGTGCAAATCATAGGCAATTCCTATTTGACGCTTGTTTTGCCTGTTAGGGCGCAACGCGTACCCCTCCCTTGTAAACGGACCGGCCGGGTAAGCTCTCTGTTTGATTGGGTTTTTTATTTATTTTAGGAACATTCTAGAACCTTCTGTCCTGGTTTTTTAGTTAGCTGGTTTTTCCTGTTTTCGGTCAGATTTTCATTTTTATGGTGTTTTTTTTTCTGTTTCCTGTTTTTCTTTTTTGTCACATTTTTTATGATTAAAAAAGTTTAGTTTTTGAAAAATGTTCAGATTCGAAAAATTTCCAGTTTTGAAAATTGTTCAGATTCGAAAAATGTTCAATTACAAAATTGTTCAGATTCAAAAATTGTTTAGTTTCAAAAATTGTTCAAACTTGAAAATTATTCAAATTTGAAAATTGTCCATATTCGAAAAATGTTCAGTTGCAAAAATTGTTCAAATTTGAAAAATATTTAGATTTAAAAGTTGTTCAAATTTAATGTTTAAAATTTTAAAACTGGACATTTTTCAAATTTCAATATGTTCATGGTTTCGAAACTGAAATTTTCTCTGTTCAGATTCCAATTACGAAAAAATTAACGCAAAAGGCAAAGCAAGCGAGAGAGCAAGAAGCAGGCGAGCGAGCATCATGGTAAATACGGATGTTATATGCAATGAACTTGGAGAGTTTATGGAGGTCATTTTCCGTAAACATCATTTTGTTGATGACCCCTTTATCGACAAATTGTTGGCAAGTTCGACATGTTCTTGATATTGATTGAGTTGGAGGGAGTCAGAGACTACCACAAAGTTGAGAAGGCCTATAAGCAGTGGCTAGGTTGAGAAACATGTGAGCATTGAAAGAGCACATATTATTAGTGAGATGATGGATTTTTGCTCAAGCTTCTAGGATTTTAAGCTTTATTTTGTAGGTTACGATGCAAATAAAACGGTACATAGGTGTGCAAAACAAGCTTTAAGAGTTTTAGGTTCTATTCGGTTTTATGTAATGGCTAGATTTCTGACGGATGTGATTTATCCCGTTCAATAAAACAGGAGATTAGAATTTATATCAATCATATTTTTTTATAAAGGGATTATATTACTCAAGGTATCAAAAAGATACAAAGTGTTTTACACCTGGCCTCTGCATAATAAAGATGCACACAACCATAAATGTCGTGGTGGTATCACGGCAGATGCCATAGGATGGCTTAAGTAAGGGCCGATGGACGCTGGTGGAACCGGGGAGGGATAGCGCACTAAGGAGCGCACACGGAAAACACAAACACACACACGATCTACCCAGGTTCAGGGCCCTCGTGAGGAGGTAAAACCCCTACTCCTGCTTGTCTGTCTCAGTATATCAGGATATCATGAATACAAAGGTGCTCCTCGAGCTGTATGCTCTCAGCTATGTGAAGCTATCAAGGAAGAAGAATGAAGCTACGAGGGAAAAGATCTCTCAGCACCTCTCTCTCTGTCTCTCTCAGTGTTACTCAGCGTCTCGCTCGTGGTCCCTCACGCAGGAGGGCCTGGGGTACCTTATATACTGGTACCCGGGTCACCGGATTGGTGCCGTACGCTACGCTATAGCCACGCTCGTCTGCATCAGCAACTCGGTCATGATTGTGTCCTCTGCCACGGACAGGACGTGGCCTGCCCATGCCCCGCACTCTGTTCCCAGGTACGCCCGTGGTCAGCGGTAGGTGTGAGCGGTCACCTCGTACCCGTGCCATGACGCCTGCCATGCTCCCGTGTCAGGCGGGATGTGACCTCTGCATTGACTTCCAACCGGCATAAGGTGCCTCTTCTCTTTAAACCCGGCATGGATATGCCGGATTTCCCTTCCTTGGATATCCTCCCTGCACATAAGAGAAGACACGAAGATACCGACATTCATATGTCGGTCAGTATATGTCGGTATGCACCAGCATCATACCCCGGCCCCTTCTGGGCCTGGCTATGTCGGTCAGCATATGTCGGTTTCATATGACGGTCCGCCCCAACATCATATCCCGGCCCCTTCTGGGCCTGGTTATCTCGGTTTCACTGTACCTCGGTCCACACTTCGACATAATTTATACCATACCTTGACCCTATGCCGGGGCAGACCCCCGACAATAAACGAAAATCTGACAAGAAACATAAAAGGCGAGATAGAAAGGACAACTCATATGCCTCCTATGGAACTGGGGACCAATCCGGATATCATGCTGCCACTTATGTGGGATAAAAATATCGCTCACCATAGACTCCAACCGTGTAGACACTTTCATAAACAGATCCCGAAACTCCACACGCAATAGAGACGACAAAGAACGAAGCATGTGTGTATAACGACCTGCGTAAGAGATACAAGTTAGACACAACTTGTACGGCTGACCATACACAAAGCGCAAACTTCCAGTCGAAAAATAAGTGTGTAATTGTTTCACCATTGCCATAAAAAAACCACAGTTTTTTACTTTCTTGAAACTGTTACGCTTGACCAGATTATACTTTGTAAGGATAACCCCTTTACGAAGATAACACACAAATGTTTTTAGTTTTAGTGGTATCTTATTTTTACTTGAAAGGAGGGAGGACAATAGAAAACGATTGGGTTGGGAACTTGGGATACGGCAAAACATCGCACATGGTCGGATGGGCCTCGCTGATAATACTAGTGGTGCTGAATCTTCCATTATTAATGCTGTTCATTTCCAGTGGAGCGACTCGACTGCTGACGGATGGCGAACGCAATGATTTGAACGCACCCACGTAGCAACATGTCGCACTAACAGACCCGTAAGTAAAGCTACTACGAGGGGAGTACTATTTGATTTGCTCACACCACATGCACCTCATGTTATTTTTTCTCCCCTGCTTCCTCAGTCCTGACCTTATATATGCTTATCAATCTCGGTTCCTATCCTAGACTCTACGTGCGAACTATGTATTCTCGGTAACTCCCTCGACAAAGAAGAATTTAAGCAGAAAACTGTACCTGGGGCTGGGGCCGAGCGGATCATGGGCAACGCCATTGGAGGGAAGCGGCGGCGGACGGCGCGGGTGATGACGGTGGACGGGACGACGTACAAGTACCGGCCACCCGCGGCCGCGGCGGCGGCGCTCCGGGACCACCCGGGACACCAACTGCTGGAGTCAGAGGACGTGAGGCGGCTCGGGGTGCGCGCGCGGCCGCTCGACGACGACGCGCCGCTCAAGCCCGGGAGGCTCTACTTCCTGGTGGCGCTGCCCCGGCTGGCCCGCGCGCCGCGCAGGACGTGGTCGGGCCCGCTCCTCCACGTCGGCGACGCCGGGGAGCGGCTCGAGAGGCTGATGCTGTCGTCGCGCCGGTCGGCCTCGGACGTGGCCGCGGCGGTGATGGCGGCATCCCCGCGGTGCTCGTCCGTGGAGGCCGCGGCGGACGGCGCGGTGCGGCTGCGGATGCGGCTGCCCAAGGCCGACGTGGCGCGGCTCCTCGAGGAGAGCCGCGACGCCGCCGACGCCGCCGAGAAGATCATGCAGCTCTGCATCGCAAGAGATCACCGCTCCGCGCCGGCCACGCCCTTGGTGCCGCTCCCCCTGCCGATGCCGGCGCTCGCCTCGTCGGACAAGAAGCACGCCACCGGCGGCGGCAAGAAGGAGGTAAAAACTCTCTCTTTGCTCTAGTTTTTTGCGGGAGAACTATTTTGTTCCGTTTCGCTACCGCACAATCTAGCTCCTTGCTAGATTCCTTCGACAATGTTTCATGCATATCACGCGTACATAATTGAATTGAGTAGCTAGTTTCAGCTTCATTCCTTTTTTTCTTGGCGACGACTATCGATCGTCTTAGTTAGTGGCCATGACACATCAGTTAGCAAGCACCATGAAAGTATCTTCCTGTCATGTGCATGATCCGTTGACATCTCCACCCATATCCCACCCACATGAGTGAGAAGATGAGTAGTGCTCCACGTGCATGGTTGGGCAACGCGCGATGCAAAGACAAAAGTAGTGATCGATCGGACGGTAGCTTCCCGTTCCTTGCTCCATTATAAGGCTACTTTGGTTTATAGAATTGGAAAAGTGTAGGATTGAGATGACATGTCTAATTAAATTATATGGAGAGGGTAAGTATCTTTGCTAGTGGTGAAGATTTTTTCCATGAGGTTAGACCTCTTGTTATTTTCCTATAAAGTTTACACTATTAAATATTTCTATAGGATTTTTTCCTATGTGATATGATCCTATGAATCAAACGGCATCCGAAGGAAAAATTTCCATAGGATTTCAGTGCTACACAAATCGTTTACAAAATCCAATGAATCAAAGGAGCCCTAAGCATCTCAGCATATCATACCTCAAAAGTGTTGGGTATTGAAAACGTTTTTTTACGGTACCAAGCGAGCCGCGACAGAACACATGCCATAAAACATCCATTTTTCTTTGTTTTTTCTATTTTTTCTCTTTCTTTTTTCATCTCTTCGCCGACCCAGCTTCCCCGCGCTGCCTCCGCTATGGTCGCCCCCGCCATGGGCATGGGTGCCCCCGCCTCGACCTGGCCCTCCCATGTCCGCCTCTGGCCCGACCGGTCTCGCTCCGCCTCCTCCTGTCGAGGTGCTCGATCCTATGGAGGTTGCTTGACCGTGGAGCTCCCATGGAGGTGTTCATATTGACAAGCTCAAAATTGTCCGCAATTCGATCCGTCTTTGTGAGGAATCAGTCGTAATGGTGACTCATCGAAAATAGCTGAGGATTTGGCCGGAATCCCGGAGTGCCATGGCGGAATTTTGTTGCACTCCGACGAGTCCGGCGCTGGTCCGGTGACGGTTAGGCTGAATTTCTCTCCCGCCAACTGTCGTATGGGTTTTCAGTTCACCTAAAAATTTCACTCACATCCTCAAAACATGAGGTATCAGATCCTCGTTTTTGGGTTCTAAAGAAAAATTAAGGTTTGACCTGATTTGCGGTATCTATTCGGTACACCTTTTTCGATCAAAACCATATAAAGCGATTATTTGCGGTTTTGACCCTTTTACGGGATCTACTACAGACGCTCTTAACAGTTTAACTGACGAGAAGGGAAAAGGAGGCAAAGTATCGTATGCTAGCCAAGAATGGTTTGGGTGATGTGGCCATGCATGTGGCGAAGGGGACAGGCACCACGGGAGTACTTGGTACCACCACTAATACCGTATACTGTACTGCTTAATGAGGCGTTGTATAGGTGTATGATTGATGTGACTCGTCATCTCCAACCCCCTAAATTCAGGAGGAGCAAATGGGGGTCCATTTCAGGGCCTTGGGGGGCATGGCCATTGAAGCACAGGTGAGCGAGTGGTTTGCCTATCCATCGTCTTGCCGGTGTGGCATCCCTCTTGTCGCCTTGACAGTCCAGAAGCTTACTAAGTCGCTCGTCGTCTTAAGTATAGATGTTGATCACGTCGCGGCACCGTGGATTTTCTGGGATTTCAATTATGTTACCTACTCCCTCCGTTCCAAAAAGAATGACTTTCGTTTGTCTACACGCGAACGTATGAAGACATGTTACATGTATAGATACGTCACATGCACCCAAATAGAAGTCATCCTTTTTAAAAAGGAGTAAGTAGCTTTCTGCGTGCTGCCTGTCCATGTCCTAGGTTCTGTTTGACAGTTCGGTAGCTTTCTGGTTTTGTCATCTTTTCTTCTTCCATTTTTGGATGTACTGAAAAAAACTTTTCAAGATGTACGCATTTACGCAAATGCGTCATGGATTCATGGTAACCACAAAATTTCCCGATTTTGAGAGCAAGAGGAGACTTTACAAGTTGAAACGAGCAAGTACGTACGTTCAAGTGTACATACCAAGCATGTGGTTAGATCTTGAACTGTGAAACTAAACTAACTTTTTTTAGCAAGGAACTGAACTAACTTAAACTAAGCTAACCACCATTTAGCGCGCGAATCGATAGAGACAATGGCTCGTGCTAAAGATGGGTTTTATTGCAAGCGTGGACTTGATACACCAGCGCTTGTGCGCAGAAGCTTCGGTGGCATGCATGCTTCACGAATCACGAAGGTACGTACAGCTAGCATAGCGTCAAAGCATAAAATTAAGCACTTGCTATGGTTTCCATGCTGCGATCCACCGAATATAGCGTGGGCAAGTCTAGGATCGATATCATGTTTCCCAAGAGTTGACATAGACGTGGACAAGATATGGTGTAGTATTCGAGATTCGCAGATTACTCTTGTATAAACTCCCACCGTTCCAAATTAGATGACTTCCATTTATGCACATACGGATGTATCTATACTTGTAACATGTCTAGATACATACGCATGTGAACAAATAGAAGTCATCTAATTTGAAACGGAGGGAGTAGATGTTTAAGATTTTTTCGAAATGGGGCACCCAGCCTCTGCATCAAAATGATGCATACGGCCGCTTAATTAAATTATTATAATTCACGTATCACAAAACGTCGATACATGTATCAACCAACGCAAGAGTCCTAGACAAACAAAAAGATTCATAGTTCTATTCTCTTCTCAAAACGCCAGCCCCACGGTTGTAGAAGTCCTTGGCGACCGACTCCAACCGGATACATCCAGAATCCATGACATGGCATTGCTCCACTGGTTGGAGATGAGACCATGAGCGGATCCAGTGAGTAATCAAAGGAATGACCTGCAAAAAAGATGATTTTTTTTGGCTTGTTAAAAACAAAGTCATTACGGACATTCCATATTGCCCACAGCACTGCGCACACACCCACTCGAATTGGTTTGAGTTCCTTCTTGTCAATTCCTTGTAGCCAACTGCCGAAAAGATTTGTTATATTTTTTGGTTGGGTTATACTAAAAGACATATGCACAATTCGCCAAAACTATTTTAGCAAATGGGCAGTCGAAAAACAGATGTTGGATTGATTCTTCCGTATGACAGAAGGAATAACACTTGTTGCCATTCCAGTTCCGCTTTGTGAGATTGTCTTTAGTTAAAATAACTTTACGATACAAGAACCACATAAAAATCTTGATTTTTAGTGGTACTTTCATTTTCCAGATATACTTTTTAAAGAATCTAGTGTGGCCGTTTTAAATAGTTCAAATACATAGACTTAACAGTAATGACCCCAGAATTAGTCAGTCGCCACAAAAACCTATCCGGCTCCACTGAAAGGTTGATAGATGTCTAAGATGTGACCTGAAATTAGTTCTTCAGTTTTGTTCGGGCGTTACAATACTTTTTTTGCGATGAGACATTAGATTACTCATCCTTACACATCTATGCACCGGATGTCTAGTGCTCTCGCATGTTCAGATGTACTACAGCTAGTGTTTTGAAGAATTGTACTTCATTTGATTCGACTAACCATATATTTCAGTGAATTGGCCAGACATAAACTGCTCATCTTGTTCTTGCAACGAAATCAACGCATGCCTTTGTTGCTTAATTTGTCCGGACAATCATGGCTTCAAAGATCGATAGGAAGCTTTTGTTTCAAGCAAAATACTAAAAGCTGCCGCAACCACAAAGCCATGACCTTGATTCGTGCCTAGATTCATAAAAGCAAATCTATAAAGTCAATTTCTAGAACACTTAGTGGTTGTAGCAGCAGCCAGCAGCAGGAACACGTACCATCCCTGTTCAGCTTCTTTTCCACTACGTACTGAGAGAGATAATGTCATCCAACTGAACCAACTACCTGGTCCATGATTAGATGTAAAAAAGGAACTAAAAAGAAATAAAACTTGGTGTCTGAATCTTTCTGAACACTTGGTGTGCTGATTTGTCTTTCCGGCTTCTTTTTCAGAAGAAGGCACGGTTCGAGGCTGTGCCAGATGAAATCATCTGGTTCTGATTCGTCACAGTTTTGCGGCCCCTCCCTCACCGCCGCCGCAGTATCTGAAGAACAACACAACGGAGCACCCATGATGCAGAGATGTGGTCTCTCGGCGAGCGTAAGAGAATATTTTACCTGCACGCAGGTTGGCCGGGAACACGAGAAGCTGCAATGTGAAATCAAGAATTGCTTCCTGTCTCCCTGGCCGGCAGTTGCTTGCTAGAACACCTCAGGGTTGTAACTTTCGTGTGTGTGCACATTGTACATATTGGCTGTTTAGTGTGAATCTCCTTTTTGTTTGGATCGTTTGCCCTCTTTTCACATGTGCGCCCACCTTGCAGCATTCATGTGGATTATGATCCTAGGTATAGACATTTGCCAATGTAGATTTCTTAGCACGGTTTTAGAAGTATTTTACTCAAATGGCATAGTAGTTAATCAATAGAGAGAGGGAGGTTGTAAATTAGCTGGGGACATTTGTCCGGATATTTTCCACCGCCTCCACCACTTATCCCCAAACCGGGGGATTGGGGTGGGGGAGGGGGGTTAGAGAGTAGCGGACATGCATGTCTGTGTCTGCCTCCAGCTCAGCGGTCTGGCCGCATGGCCCCATCCATTAGTGAGAGGGCCTCACTTACCCGTCTCCGCTCTCTCCCCTCGCTTCTCTCCCTCTTCTTCGATTGCCTCTCTATCCTCCGAAATCAAGCCGCCGCCGCCTCCCATTCTTCTCTGACTCATCCTGATCCCCTTAGCAGTCAATGACAATGGACGGGAAGCCGGCGACGCAAGCGGCTGTCACAAGCCAAGCGCGAGCTCGTCGCCACGTCACAAAAGAGATCACGGAAGTTGCCGCCATCGAAGTCGCCCTCGGCTAGCAACTAGCCAAAGTAGTGATAGTCACGATGAGCCAAGCGAGCTTGGTTCCCCGGGCCAGCCATGTGTGTGCCTCATGCTTTGACTGTGGAAATTGCTTTGTCAAACAGATCTGCAATATTTGCAACCATCTGTATTAATAGCTAGCCGCACCTTCTTGTTGTGACTTACGCAGAAAAATGGCTCCTGACGCTTTGGCTTATTGTTTGCACATATTTTTTTTCAAAAGTTGTGGTTCTATCCTGGAGAACGCTTCCACATATAAGGATTTGCATGGAACACATCGAAAGACTAGTGTCGGCTTCGTCCATCGATGCTTATGACAAGGATAGAGGTCGCACTAGTCTCTTGAAAGTGCAAAACTATACGTTGGCTAGGTAGGGAGAGTTCCCGATCGATATCCCTCGGTTGTTGGAGATAAGTTAAATCCAAAATATTCAGCCTCTAATCTTTGCAGCATAAAATTGATGCGTTAAATATATTTTTTATATGTTTACAACATCATCGCAACATTTTTTCCCATCGTATTTCATAACATGCAAAGAAAAGTCACAATATTCCAAACACCCCCATGCAACATATCAAACAACATTTGTAGCAACGGAAAACCATTTTCATCATCAACGCAACTTTCGCAAAAGACCCCTATAATCCCCGTAACATGTCACCCATGTATATTCATTCAGTCGACAAAAAAGAAATATATTCAGCAGACAAAAAAAAAGTGTAGCATGTCCGATAAACGTAACCAACATCAACACTTGGCCCTCGGGCCTCGCCAGCTCGAGCTCGTTGGAAAAAAAACTCTTGAACCCCACTACCGGATCTGGTGATCCTGAGATCATCCTCCTCGACCCCGTCATCACCGAGCTTGGTGGCATTAAGAACTTCGGAAACCAAGCTCCAACTTGGTGACTACCAAATCATGGCTGCATGCTTGAGCATTGAGCACACGCTCTCGAGGACACAGAGATTGTCATACTGGGGACGAAACGAGACACTGCACATGGGGGCTGGGAGGAGGTGACGACACGAGGAGTTTTTTGTGCGGCACGAGTTGGCAGAAGATGAAGTGAACGATGCGGTTCAACCTTGCGGGAGTACGCGTGGAGGAGAAGCCTTGCAGTAAGCGCGTGGAGAAGTGTAGAGAAGAAACTCATTTGTCGCTTAAAAGAGGGCTCCTATTCGCTGCTTGTCGCCTGCAATGTTTACTAAATGGGCCTCATATGGTGGTGCCCATCAATATGCATTTTTTATAAATCTTTAAAAATATATACTTTTTATAAATAAATTGAATACTAGAATAAAAAGTGTGTGTCACAAAAATGTTCAATAAATGTTTAGTTATACAAAAATAAATACTGACTCCCTCTGTCCACGAATAAATATACTTCTACCTTTTACTCTAAGTCAAACTTTTAAATTTTGATCAAATTTATGAAAAGGGTAGCAACATATATGACATCCAATTTGTATATTTTGAAACTTAACTCAATACGAATATAGTGATATTAATTTAGTGTCATAAATGTTGTTACTTTTTCCTATAAAGTTGGTCAAATACACTTATTCACGGAAAGATGGAGTACATGTATCTTAATAAAATATTCAAGCGGTACAAACTTATAATAAGTGGTCTTTATATAATAAAAAAATGTTCACAGCACAAAATGTTTCATACATGTCAAAATTGATGTTTTATGTACTTTAAAAAAATGTATTACAAACAATAAGAACATAAACACAAATATAGGAAAATGAAAGTAAAAAAACTAACACAAAAATTAAAAGTGAATATAAACATAACATAAAATAAAGAGAAAAAAGAAAAATGAAAAAATAGATAGAAAAATAGACATAACAAGGAAAACCAAAAAAGAATAAGAATCACCTGGGCGGTCCTCGGCCGACCCACAAACAGAGAGAAGGTTGGAGTCGCTTCCCTGTTGGGTCGTAAACTAAAGCCTCCATTCACATTGATCAGCGACCAGCGGGCTTATCTGGGCCTTTGGAACGTTCCGGTACATATAGGAATGACCCACGAACTCAAAACCAACACGGCCGTGCCGGCAAAATCCGCGGCCCTGTGCCTAAAATGGGCCCACCTCAATTAAAAGATATACCTTTTTAGTAGTGTAATAGTATAATACAGTGGTAAATTAGGATACATTCTTACATTAGGCACAAGTCAAGCACATACTTGGTGGTTGAATCGTTTTAGATGGAGCGTTAAGAGTCGAATCCCCACTTCTTTTTAGAAAAAAGGCTCAAAGAGCCCAACTTTGAATTAACAAAGCCAGTACGGCAGATAATAGAGTACACACACAGCTTACAAGCCTCACGCGACAAGCACACAAAACATAGGAAAAAAGAGCTTCGCTTGGACCGCTGAGGCCAACGTCTTCCACCGCGGACGCCACCGGAGCGAGGCGGGGCGATGCAGGAGGCACGAGCAACGGAAGAACGCAGCCACCTCGCTACCAGAAGGCCAAAGGTGCTACCTTGCGGCCTCTGTCGTCGAAGAGGGACCATTTCCCTCTCGCCCTGGCTCGAAGGGCGCCACACCGTCGGCCGACAGAGGAGATCACCCGAGAACGCGCAGGAGCAGCAACCCAAGTGTCCATCGGAGAGAGTACGAACGGCAGCCGCGCCGAAGCTCCAAACGAACGCCGCCATCAGCTACAACACTTCCACACAGCAAGACGCAAGCTGCAGAGTGAGGACACGCAAAGAAGACCGGCACCAAGATAATCGCAGCACCCCAACCGCCGAACGGGGCTCACCGGAGCACCGGGCGCTCGCCACCACTCTAAGCTGCTGCAGCCGTAGAGGGTATCCCTATCCCCTCTCGCCCAGGTCCGAGGGCACCGCTCCGCCGGCGAACAGGAACTCCAAAGGGGAGAGGACACCAGTAGCAGGGAGAACCCAAGTAGCTGCCGGGCGTCGCCATTGTAAACCATCCGCATCGCCAACACGCCATCACCGAGCACAGCCACTCACCAACCACCTCCGCAGTCCCCAAGCGGCGCCTCCAAGAAGGTGAGCGACATCGCAACACCGCCGCCCCCAAAAAGGGGATTAGGGTTTCCACCCAAAGGCAGAGAGGTTAGGGATGGGGAAAAGGACCTTGACGAAGCCACCAACGTGGGATCCAGCGCCGAGGCGCCGTCGACGTCGTGGCCACCGCCGACCAGGGTTTCCCCCGGTCCCGAGCACCCCAGCACCATCCACTGGCCAGATCCCGCGAGGCCAGCCAGGGGGAGGGAGCAGCTGCTGACGGAGACGGCAGTCTTCCAGATCTGACGCAGAGGGCGGCGGGAGCCCCACGCGCCGAGCCACACGCTCACCATCACCCCACTGTCCGCACGGCCAGGGTCACAGGCAGCACTCATGGCCGCCGCTCGCCGCCGAGACGACGCCGCCATCTTGATCTAGAGCCGTCGCCCCGGCATCCTTCGTCCCGCACGCCCAAGACAACGCCTCAGCCCCGCTCGCCAGGGTGCCGTCCAGAGCGCCCATCGTGCCCTCCGCCTTTGGCGGGCAGGGCGCCGCCACCGCCGTCGTCGACAGTGGCGGCAGCGGCCAGGAGAGATCGAATCTGGGGCCTTTTCCCTAGGGTTTGAGGGGCCTCCGGAGTCGCCCGAGCGGGAGCGACCCGGGAGGCAACTCGGCTCCGTCACTCCCCACAAGAACAATTTTCGAACACAAAATCTAATCTTGCCTGCGCACTTTCTGGCGTTACCGAGTGCCCACCTCTCCCCCCGTCCGATCACGATCGTGCGGCTCGATCCGTGCTTCCACGCCACGTCACGACCACCTACTTCCACAATCGCCGTTCCCCTTCGTCTCTCTCACGCACACAGCCGAGACGGAGGAGACGCAGATCTCATCAGCCATCCCCCACAAGGCTCGCGCCAGCCCTGGCCGCCACGGCCTGGCCTGCTTCACGCGCCGCCCTGCGCCTTTTCCCGTCCCCGACACCGAGGCCGCCGCTATGCTCTTCCTCACGGCAGCCTGCAAGGGCTTCCTCCTCAAGACCTTCCCTTTCCCCATCCCCGATCTCCTCGACCGCTGCCTTGTCGACGCGTTCTTCTCTCCTTTGTCCTTCATAACCCACAAGTATAGGGGATCACAACGGTCTTCGAGGGAAGTAAAACCCAAATTTATTGATTCGACACAAGGGAGACAAAGAATACTTATAAGCCTTAACAACTGAGTTGTCAATTCAGCTGCACCTGGAAAAGCACTAGTAACAGGGGTGATGTGAAAGCAGCAGTAATATGAGAGCAATAGTAACAGTAACACAGCAGCAGTAACACGGAGGCAATGGCACCAGAAAATAGTTGATACTACTTCTAATGACATATAGGACCAGAGAGCAATGATGATGACAAATGGACCGGGGTTCCCAGCTATCTACACTAGTGGTAACTTCTCCAAACAAATAACAGGTGTTGGGTGAACAAATTACAGTTGGGCAATTGATAATTGTAAGGGCATGACAATGCATGCTTATGATAAGATAAGTTTACTGTAGTATTTAATTGGGCATTACGACAAGGTACACAGACCGCTATCCAGCATGCATCTGTGCCTAAATAATCCACCTTCCGGTTAGCATCCGCACCCCTTCCAGTATTAAGTTGCAAACAACAGATTATTGCATTAAGTATTGTGCATAATGTAAACAACACATTCATCCTTAGACAAAGCATTGCTGTTTTACCCTAGTGGCAACAACACATCTACAACCTTAGAACTTGCTGTCACTATCCCAGGTTAAATAGAGGCTGAACCCAACTATCTAGCATAAATACTCCCTCTTGGAGATACAAGCAACTACTTGATCAGGGTAACCACAAGTACCGGAGCATGCAAGATCTTAAATAAACAATAGTATGATAATATGATGAACAATCTGATCATAATGTAACAATTCATCGGATCCCAACAAACACAACACCAATTACATCATATGGATCTCAATCATGTAAGGCAGCTCATGAGATCATTGTATTGAAGTACATGGGAGAGAGAGTACCAACTAGCTACAGCCAAGAACCCGTAGTCCATGGGGGAACTACTCACAAACCATCATGGAGTCGAAGTGGAGGCGGTGGAGTCGATGGAGATGGCTCCGGGGGTCAATCCCCGTCCCGGCAGGGTGCCAGAACAGGAACTTCTGACCCCCGAAACGAGGTCTCGCGATGGCGACGGCGCTGCGGAAGTCTTTCTGGAGTATTAGATATATATTTAGGTTTTCGCGTCGGGGTGACTAAATAGGCGAAGGGGCAACGTCGGTGGAGTCCTGGGCCCCTCCTCACCTCCCGGCGCGCCTGTGGGCCCAGCCGCCAAGAGGTGGTTTGGAGGCCGTGGGCCTCCCCCTGGCTTGCCCTTCTGGCTCCGTGTGTCCCTCGGAAAAATAGGAGGTTTGGCTTTTGTTTCGTCGAATTCCGAGAATATTGCCCGAACAGCTTTTCTGGAACCAAAAACAGCAGAAAACAGGAACTGGCACTGTGGCATCTTGTTAATAGGTTAGTCCCAGAAAATGTATAATAATGATATATAATGCATATAAAACATGTGACAATGATACATAAAACAAGCATGAAACATCAGAAATTATAGATACGTTGGAGACGTATCAAGCATCCCCAAGCTTAGTTCCTACTCGTCCTCGAGTAGGTAAACGATAAAAAGAAAATAATTTCTGAAGTGACATGCTACCAACATAATCTTGATCCAATAATAATGTAAGGCATGTGAGCTGAGATCAAATCATTCAAAGCAAATGTCTATAGTTGATATAAGAGATAATAAAGCAAGAGTCAAACAAGCTAAAAGTTTTCATGAATATCGCTTTAAAGACATGAAACCGTACAAGGTTCATTAAAGATGGTTTAAGTATCCAGCGTAGAAGTTCTATCCTTCAATCCAAGCATCAAGCAAATTTTCATAACACAGAAGGATTCAGCCAAGTAAACATAAACATGAACGTCATGAATCAACTGTTTCGAAGTCTACTCAACCGGTGAGCGCAAGCATTTGGTATTGGCACCAGGATGTTATGGCAAAGAGAACATTAATGGGGGTTTGGAAGGCCAATGGAAGAAAGTCTCACAAAGCTATAAGTGATCATTAGACAAGAGGAAGTCTTATAATCGAAGCTATGTAAGGAGTAGTGATTGCCATGCAACGGATGCACATAGAGCTATATGTGTATGAAAGCTCTCCAATGGAACTAGTGGGGGTGCATCCAACTTGGTTGCTCATGAAGACCTAGAGCACTTTTGAGGAAGCTCATCATTGGAATATACAACCCAAGTTCTATAGTGTAAATTCCCCACATAGTTATACTAGTAGAACATGAAAACTCTCTCACATGGAGTATAGGTGCTAAACTGAGCACAAATGATGACTATGAATACTGCAGGTGCTATAACATGAGCACAAGTGTGGATAAAGGATAGTAATGTTGCCCCTTTTTTTCTTTTTTTTTCTTTTTTTCTATTTTTTTTCTTTTTCTGTTTCTCTTTTCGATGGCCACATAGCACTTTTCACTTTCAGGGGCAACATTCTAATATGACAACACACTTTTTGGTACATATAACTCATAACGAACAAGACATGATGTATGAAACTGTATGCCTCTGCCAGTGTAGCAGGATATGCAATGATCTAGCGTAACATGGGTAAACCACACATCAGCTGTATAGAATCACAAAGCAATATATAAGTGATGAAATGACAACAAGTCATGTAATGTAAATGGAAGTTGCATGGCAATATATCTCGGAACAGCTATGGAAATGCTGTGGTAGGTAGGTATGGTGGTTGTTTTGAGGAAGATGTATAGGCTTATGTGTAGGAGAACAAGAGGAAGTCCTCCCACGGGGTTGGATGTACCGGCGAAGTATGCACAACTCTCAATGTGAGCAGAAGGCAATGCACAGCACCGAAGAGGCTAGCAAATTTGGATGGTGGAAGTGCCAAAAACCGTAGCTTAACATTAGTCAAAAAAACTCACAAGTTTATTGCAAACAACTAGCAGGTTCAACATTAAGAGCATGATTAAAATTCACTCCAAGAAGGGCCGTTCACGGCGGCACAAGTACCCCGTTAGATCCCTCGACCTTCAGCACAACTTAGTTATTACAATGAACTTTCAGACATGGAAAGCTATCAAGTCCAACTACACCTTCAACAATTTTATTAGAGTTTGTAGTACGGTACAAGCTTAAAGACAACAATCCACTAATGATTTTAACTTAATTAACCAGCAAGCTTTACCATCTAAATACCTCAAAACGTTTGCAAAGAATCAGATTATCAAAGTTCAATGATCTACAAGATTATGCAAGTTTTTCATTATACCACTACCACATGCAAAAATTTCTGGACCAACACATCAACCAAGCAACTCTCCAAATAAATATAAGTGAAGCAAGAGAGTACTTTCTATAAAATAACTAATAGCTCTGAACAAGAGATACATGAAAAAAGAGCTAGAAGCTAAACAGTGCGAAAATGAATACTCAACAAATATAAGTGAAGAATAGGAGTATTCAAATGAAAAAGCGGAGCGTGTCTCTCTCCCAAACAAGATAGATAGGATCCAATTGATATGATCAGAGAATAAAACTAACAAACTAAACACAAAGACGCTCCAAGAACAGCACATATGATGTGACCGAATTAAAATATAGTTTCACTAGAGATGACCTGATAAGTTGATGATGAAGAAGGGGATGCCTTGGGCATCCCCAAGCTTAGATGCTTGAGTCTTCTTGAAATATGCTTGGGTGCACCACGGGGGCATCCCCAAGCTTAGGCTCTTCACTCTTCTTGATCACAATATCATCCTTCCCTCTTGACCCTTGAAAACTTCTGCCACACCAAACTTCTCATAAACTTCATTAGAGGGTTAGTACTCAAAAACATTAATCCACTTTGGTTCTGTAGTGACACATTGCAATACTCAATAAAACATTAGCTACAGCCCTCCACGTCTAGAACCTTACTTAAAGTCCACAAGAGACAATGCAAAAAAAACAGAGACAGAATCTGTCAAAACAGAACAGCCAGTAAAGACGAATTTTTTCGAGGTACTTCCGTTGCTCAAATCGGAAAAAGTGAAGTAATGAAAGATGCGTACATATATAGGATCATGCGTGATTTTTTAGAATTTTTCAATTTTTCTGGAAAAAGCTCAAAACGTGACAGCAAAAATCTGTCCCTGCGCAGAAATCCAAATCTAGCATCATCTAATCATTAAGGCTCTTCTTGGCACAACAATTCGAAAAAGTAAAGATACAAAGGAGTTGTTACAGAAGTAAGCAAGCTCCTTGACTCAAAAAGCAAAAGAAAAATTACAGAAATAAACATGGGTTGTCTCCCAAGAGCGCTTTTCTTTAATGCCTTTTAGCTAGGCTTGATAGTTTTAATGATGCTCTCATGAAAATAGAAAATGAAGCAAAAGGAGCATCAAGAAGCAAATTCAAAACACATTTAAGTCTAACCCACTTCCTATGCATAGGAAACTTGTACACAAATAAATTCATAAAGAACAAAGTGACAAGTAGGAAGATAAAACAAGAGTAACTTCAAAAGTTTCAGCATATAGAGAGGTGTTTTAGTACCATGAAATTTTCTACAACCATATTTTCCTCTCTCATAATAATTTTCAGTAGCATCATGAATAAACTCAACAATATAACTATCACACAAAGCATGCTTTTCATGATCTACAAACACATAGTTTTTATTAAGCTCACAAATAGTGGGATTAAAATTTCGAACCCACATGTAACAATTTTATAACAAGATGATTGATCACTCTCAACATATATGGGACGCCTAGATAAAGTCAAGACTTCTCCAATCCCATTTTCATTAGTGGTACAGTCAATATTATCAAGTAACATAGGACCATCATCTAGAGCTTTATCATAAACATTTTCTAAGCAAAACTCTTTAGTACCATGCATTTCGATATCAGCCACAAATAAAGGATTATCATAAGATTTATCAAAATAGCATGGATTATCATATATAACAGTAGCATAATTATTCTCACAAGTTCATAGGAAAAATTTCAAGAGAATCAACAGGAACATAACATTCATCCTCCTTGGTAAGCATGGAGGGCAATCAAATAATGTAAGAGATAAGAGTTACTCTCATTAGAAGGTAGGCATGGGTAGCTAATCCATTCTTCCTCCTTTTGTTCATCACTCTCCTCCTCTTTTTCATCTAATGAGCTTTCAGGTTCAGCAATTTCTTCTTCCACAGGTTCCTGCAAATTGTGAGTGCATTCTTGTGCATTAATGAGTCTCTCTTTGTAATCAACGATATAAGGATTATTGCTGTAATGTTCTATGCAATAATCAAGGATAGAAGAGACATAATCTTTAAGGTCCTTACAAGCAATACAAGTTTCATAATTTTTAGCCATGAAAGATTCTATCTCAGAGCTCCCATAAATAAAACAAATTGTTCTACTTCTTCGAACCCAAGATGAATATAGTTATTCCAATGATAGTTCACAATTAAAACTTCTTCACTAAAGCCACATTGGAATTTAAGATGTTTAGTATCCTGTTTAGAGCAACAGTTTATATCATGGCGTTTAAGCAAGATATTAGCAATTGTATTCAACTTTTCTAACACAGCACTCATGACTTCACCCTTTTTTGATTCTCTATACTTCATATATAATTCCATAAGCTCCAAATAGGTTGTGGGTTCTTCCATAACAACAGTTTTTAATTTTTGGTTTTTCAAATTTTTATGGATTTTCGAGTTTATAAGAAAAACAAAACAAAGCAAAAATAAACTAAACAAAAGTAAACTAAGCAAAACAAAACTAAACAAAAATAAACTAAGCACAAATAAACTAAGCAAAAATAAACTAGACACAAGTAAACTAGACAAGACAAAATAAAATAAAAACAGAGAGAGAGGTAGAGTGTACTCCCCAGGTGAACTTATGAGTAGAGCTATGCTCCCCGGCAACGGCGTCAGAAAATAGCTGCTGCTACTTTGATGGCGAGTTGACGAGGGGGCAAATTGTTGGAGTGGAATGCTTGCTCTTATCCCCGGCAACGGCGCCAGAAAATAGTCTTGATAACCCACAAGTATAGGGATCGCAACAGTCTTCGAGGGAAGTAAAACCCAAATTTATTGATTCGACACAAGGGGAGACAAAGAATACTTATAAGGCTTAACAACTGAGTTGTCAATTCAGCTGCACCTGGAAAAGCACTAGTAACAGGGGTGATGTGAAAGCAGCAGTAATATGAGAGCAATAGTAACAGTAACACAGCAGCAGTAACACGGAGGCAATGGCACCAGAAAATAGTTGATACTACTTCTAATGACATATAGGACCAGAGAGCAATGATGATGACAAATGGACCGGGTTCCTAGCTATCTACACTAGTGGTAACTTCTCCAAACAAATAACAGGTGTTGGGTGAACAAATTACAGTTGGGCAATTGATAATTGTATGGGCATGACAATGCATGCTTATGATAAGATAAAGTTTACTGTAGTATTTAATTGGGCATTACGACAAGGTACACAGACCGCTATCCAGCATGCATCTGTGCCTAAATAATCCACCTTCCGGTTAGCATCCGCACCCCTTCTAGTATTAAGTTGCAAACAACAGATTATTGCATTAAGTATTGTGCATAATGTAAACAACACATTCATCCTTAGACAAAGCATTGCTGTTTTATCCCTTGTGGCAACAACACATCTACAACCTTAGAACTTGCTGTCACTATCCCAGGTTAAATAGAGGCTGAACCCAATATCTAGCATAAATACTCCCTCTTGGAGATACAAGCAACTACTTGATCAGGGTAACCACAAGTACCGGAGAGCATGCAAGATCTTAAATAAACAATAGTATGATAATATGATGAACAATCTGATCATAATGTAACAATTCATCGGATCCCAACAAACACAACACCAATTACATCATATGGATCTCAATCATGTAAGGCAGCTCATGAGATCATTGTATTGAAGTACATGGGAGAGAGAGTACCAACTAGCTACAGCCAAGAACCCGTAGTCCATGGGGGGAACTACTCACAAACCATCATGGAGTCGAAGTGGAGGCGGTGGAGTCGATGGAGATGGCTCCGGGGGTCAATCCCGTCCCGGCAGGGTGCCAGAACAGGAACTTCTGACCCTCGAAACGAGGTCTCGCGATGGCGACGGCGCTGCGGAAGTCTTTCTGGAGTATTAGATATATATATTTAGGGTTTTCGCGTCGGGGTGACTAAATAGGCGATGGGGCGATGTCGGCGGAGGTCCTGGGCTCCCTCCTCACCCCCGCGCGCCTGTGGGCCCAGCCGCCCCAAGAGGGTTTGGAGGCCGTGGGCCTCCCCCTGGCTTGCCCTTCTGGCTCCGTGTGTCCCTCGGAAAAATAGGAGGTTTGGCTTTTGTTTCGTCGAATTCCGAGAATATTGCCCGAACAGCTTTTCTGGAACCAAAAACAGCAGAAAACAGGAACTGGCACTGTGGCATCTTGTTAATAGGTTAGTCCCAGAAAATGTATCATAATGATATATAATGCATATAAAACATGTGACAATGATACATAAAACAAGCATGAAACATCAGAAATTATAGATACGTTGGAGACGTATCAGTCCTCATCGACCTCTCCGTCCCGAGCTCCTTTTGCGCTCGCCACCGGCGTCCCAGTCGTCATACTCCACCCAAGTGACCCAATATTCCGCGTCCGAGACAACCTCGGTACCCCTCCGGCAAAAGTGACAGCGAGGAAGGGCCAGTGGAACTACCAGCCGCTGCTGGTCTTGTTGGCTCCGATCTGAAATTGTGCATTTTTGGTCGTGCTTGTCAGTGAGTATTTTCTGCACAACTGATTTCCTAGTTGATTAGGACCAGAACACTTCTCCATTAATGCCTTATATGTTTCGATTCAGATCAGTGAGCACTGATACGTCCATTTCGTATCACTATTTTATAGCATAATTTACTGTTATTCAATGATATATTTCATATTAAGAGGAGTTACTTATGTTATTTTGTCTTATTTTGCATGTTTGATGATCATTGGATAATTAACTGCCGGAGTCAGATTTCAGCTGGAAAAAGCAACGTCAAGGCACTATATTTCTGGAGCACTAAAAATATTTCCGAGAAGACAGATGTTCCTATTTTATCAGAAGATGGACTAAGCCAAAAGGGGAGGCTGAGATGGGCCAGGAGGGGCCCACACCACCCCTGGGCGTGGGCCCACCTTGGCCGCGCCCTGGCCAGGTGTGGCCCCTGGCCCACCTCAGGCGCTCCCCCTTCGCGTACTTCATCCCCCAGAAACCCTAAGACACGGGGAGTCCGTGAGAAAATTATTCCGCCGCCTCCACGAGGCGGAAACCACAGAGAGAGAAAAGCTCTCCGGCAGGGAGAAATCTGCCGGGGAAATTCCTTCCCGGAGGGGAGATCATCGCCATCCTCATCGTCATCGCGCTGGACTTCATCGGGATCATCATCATCATCTCCACCGCCATCACCACCATCACCGCTGCACCATCTCGTTCCGCTGTAACATCTAGGGCTATACTTTGTTTAGTTCATAGGGGAAACTCTCCCGGTGTTAATTACTCCTTGTGGTTGATGCTATTGAGTTTTATCGGTGAATTAAAGTATATGTTCAGATCGTTATCCATCATTATATCACCTCTGATCATGATCCATATGATGTCTCGTGAGTAGTTCGTTTAGTTCTTGAGGACATGGGAGAAGTCACGCTGTTAGTAGTGGAATTATGTTGAGTAATATTTAATGGTTTGATATTTAAGTTGTGGTGTATTCTTCTAGTGGTGTCGTGTGAACGTCGACTACATGACACTTCACCTTTATGGGCCTAGAGGAGTGCATTGTGTATTTGGTTGCTAATTGTGGGGTTGCCGGAGTGACAGAAACCTAAACCCCCGTTAGTATACCGGCACAAGGGAGCGTAGGATCTCAGAGTTTAAGGCTGGTTAGATTTATCTTAATTACTTTCTTGTAACTGCGGATGCTTGCAAGAGGTATAATCACAAGTATGTATTAGTCCAAGTAAGGGCGGTGCATTAGCATAGGTTCACCCACACAACACTTATCAAAACAATAAAGATTAATCAACTATGTGAAGCGAAAGCACTTGACTAGAATCCCGTGTGTCCTCAAGAACATTTTGTCCTCATAAGTAAACCAACCGGCTTGTCCTTTGCTCTAAAAAGGATTGGGCCACTTGCTGCAATTATTATTACTGTCTTTTACTTACTCGCATTTTATTTACCTGCTATATCAAAAACCCCTAAAAACTTGTCTGCTAGCATTTACAGTGAAACCTTTACCGAAACTCCTTGTCAGCACCTTCTGCTCCTCGTTGGGTTTGACACTCTTATTTATCGAAAGTACTACGATACACCCCCTATACTTGTGGGTCATCAAGACTATTTTCTCTGGCGCCGTTGCCGGGGAGTGAAGCGCTATTGGTAAGTGGAATTGGTAAGGAAACTTTTACTGTAGGTGTTTTTATTTCTGCTTGCTACTTTATTTTATCATGGAGAGATCTCCATTTGAATCCCTGTTTGGAAATACTACTACCACTGCTAAGGTAGTAGAAGAGGAACCACCTGATCAAGTAATTCCATTTAAAATACCTATGAAAATTGTTGAACGAGTTACGAATAACCGCTATGCAGGAGATGGAACTGTCCCTCCTGGGGATCATTTGCTATTTATTCAAGTGTGCAGGTATTTCAATGGAAGAGGTCAAGAAGAAATTGTTTTCTATATCGTTGACTGGTAAAGCTGCAAAATGGTATAGGATGCTGAAAAATGGGCGTTCTATTGGCTGGGAGGAGATTGTGCCTCTCTTTTATTCTAAATTTTATCCTCCTAGTGAAATTCATCAAGATCGGAATCATATATATAATTTTTGGCCTCATGATGGAGAAAGTATTGCCCAAGCGTGGGGGAGATTG
Source organism: Poa pratensis (assembly GCA_947311845.1). Taxonomy (NCBI): domain Eukaryota; kingdom Viridiplantae; phylum Streptophyta; class Magnoliopsida; order Poales; family Poaceae; genus Poa; species Poa pratensis. Next base: position 41,036,551 of record CAMZMU010000094.1, read on the forward strand.
AAATCATTAATGCTCAAATGCCCCATTCATGAGCTTCCTGGTAATGTTGTTATTGATAACTTCTATGCAAGGCTTTCTCTTCAAGATAAAACTCTATTGGATACCTCTTGTGCTGGATCATTTACGCGTAATAAAGAGGAAGTTAAATGGGACCTTCTTGATCGGATTGAGGAAAATACTGAAGGATGGGAGAACGACAAAGGTAGAGAATCAGGTATAAAGCATGATTACGAATGCATTAAAACTTTTATGAATACTGATAATTTTCGTAATCTCTATGATATGTATGGTCTTGATTCTCAAGTTATTGCAAACTGTTACAAGGCTTTTGCCTCTTATCTTGATGTTCCTAAAGAAAGTTGCAATAAGTATCATTTGCCTTACAAAGATAATACTAATTCTGCCAATATTAAAAACATTGAAGTTCATACAGTTGATCGTATCTTGCCAGAACCTTATATTGAGAAACCACCTTTTCCTGTTAAAATTAGGGAACATTCTATCATAGCTAGTGTGGTTAATAAAAGTGCAAAGAAAGCTTTAGAACCTGCTGAACAAATAGCGGTAGAACCCACAATAGCAATAGTAAAGGATTTGGTAACTGAAAATGTAGAAGGAGGACATATTATCTTTTGTGAAGATGCCTCTAATATTGTTTCACATCCCGTAGAGCTAGGAAAACAAGTGTTCCTGTGCTTTCAGTCAAAATAGGAGAACATTGCTATTATGGTTTATGTGATATTGGTGCAAGTTCTAGCGCTATTCCTTTTGATCTTTATAAAGAAATTATGCATGAAATTGGTCCTTGCGAACTTGAGGAGATTGATGTGGTTATTCAGCTTGCTAATAGAGAAACTATCTCCCCAATTGGTATTGTGAGAGACGTTGAAGTTTTATGTGGTAAGACTAAATACCCTGCTGATTTTCTAGTACTTGGTTCTGTTGCTAGTAAAGCGTTCCCATTATTTTTGGTAGGCCTTTCTTGAATACATGTGGTGCCATTATAGATTGTAAGAAAGAGAAAATTTACACTAAATTTAATGGAGAATCTTATGAGTTTAATTTCTCTAAGTTTGGTAAACAACTTTATGAAACTGAATTACCTAATGAGAATTTTCAAGTTGAACAACTTGCTTCTATTGCTGTTGCTCCTAACAATGCCTTGCAGCAATTCATGGAGGAACACGAAAGTGAAGTATTTATGGAGGAGAGGAATGAGATGACAATGCTTTCTTCTTCGTCAACCACCAATACTTAAGCATAATTTGCCTGTGGAAGATTTGGGTACCTCAGCGCCTCCTAAGGAAGATCCTGTCTTCGATTTAAAACCGTTACCTGATAATCTTAAGTATGTTTATCTTGATGAAAGGAAAGTATATCCTGCTATTATTAGTTCTAAACTTTCAGGTAATGAAGAAGCAAGGTTATTAGAAGTACTAAAGAAACATCGAGGAGCTATGGGATACACTTTGGATGATTTAAAGGGGATTTCTCCACTATATGTCAACATGCCATCAACATTGAACCCGATGCAAAACCTGTTGTTGAGCATCAGCGTCGCTTGATCCCTAAGATGAAAGAAGTGGTAAGAAATGAGGTATTAAAACTTCTTGATGCTGGTATAATTTATCCTATTGCTGATAGTAGATGGGTAAGTCCTGTGCATTGTGTCCCTAAGAAAGGAGGAGTTACTGTTGTACCAAATGAAAATGATGAACTTATTCCTCAAAGAGTAGTAGTGGGATATAGGATGTGCATTGATTTTAGAAAGGTCAATAAAGTAACTAAGAAAGATCATTATCCTTTGCCTTTTATTGATCAAATGTTAGAAAGGTTGTCTAAGAAAACCCATTTTTGTTTCCTTGATGGTTATTCTGGATTCTCACAAATTGCTGTTAAAGCACAAGATCAAGAGAAACAACT